>RBNI01003208.1:0-16409 GCA_003990745.1 Jimgerdemannia flammicorona
TATATAGGCCAAAACCCTCCCCCACCACCCACCAAGCACTGCTCCCTTATTAACCTAGGCTAGCTATTGTCCAGCAGCTCGACCATGCTAGGCGCAGCAGGGCCTATGTTGGCCCATACCTCATTCTGCGCATCATGCTCTCCCTACCACCAGGGGAAACCCAACCATATGCCAACGACTGAAAGCGCATGCCTGAGAACCCAATGTATGTACAAGGCCATGCCCGAGCCAAATAGAATAGCCCCTGCCACCCCAAAGAGAATGACAGGCAAAGAAAAACCCTCATCAAAGTACAACACGGTGGGTAGGGCCTGGTTCTCCCAGTTGAGGTAAGTAAAGACCCTGAGGTACTTACTGAGCTTGATATCAGTACTGATACTGAAATTGCTGAGCCATTAAGTATTGTCAGTTAATAAACAATTATATACTATTTTCTCAAATAGATAGTATATGATCTTCAATCTTTTTCAATAGCAGATGATCAGAAGTTTCATCAGTTTATTAAAAGCCTCAACCTATAGTATTATCTTCCATCCAGTAATCATATGAAGAATCTTATTATAGAATAGTATACCTCTTATAAGATTATTATGTATTACAGCAATCTTACAGAATGAACTAGGCTCTATTACATTGACTGCAGATATTACAAGTGATAGCTATTGTAACAATTTCACAGTCATATTTAGCCTTAGTATATTTTCATGTCTTTTAGTTAGTCTTTTCTTGTTATTTCTTAAACATTCTACTATGTTCTACCACCTTCTACCTACTTAGAAACCTTCTCTCAGCACCCAGACACTACTAGAACATTCTTGTCTTTCCTTGGCACCAAGTATCTTATCTTAGCTAGTCATGGAACCTTTTGGAATATTGTAGAATAGTATTAGTCAACTTTGCTGAGAACCTATTTCTTGGCATTTCTCTTTCTTTCCAAGATCCTTCTGGATCTTTCTTTCAGATCATGTATAAATATTCTTATTCTCTGTCTAAATAAAGCTCAGAATATTTTTCTCTCAGAAATCCTTTAAGAACACTTGAACCTTTAAGTATCTCTTTGAGCTACTTTAGACCAACTAGAACTTCCAGATTTAGCTGCTTCCTCTTAAAGAAACTAGAACCATTACACTTGGTAGCAGTAGTGTCATTATATCTTGCCTTATTAAGAAACCTCACATGAATTCAGAAACCAGTCACAAATAGTCACAAGAATCCAAAATGAGCCACGAAGAGTCAGTCTACTAACCAGACTCCTCTGCTACAGAAGAAGTAAGAGGACAGCAACTTGGCATAGAGGATATGATCAATACTATGGCCCACCAAATCTAAGAACTTCAAGCACAACTAGAACAGCAGAAAACATAAACTGCAAGTACATCATATTCCACTATAGTACCAGTTAGTTTCAAGCCACTTAAGCTAGATACCTTTGATAGCCATCAAGAAGGACTATCTACAGATGCATGGACCTTCCAGTTAGACCAATACTTTGAGCTCACAAGAATGGAAGATGAGCAAGTCCAATTTGCCACCACACTCTTCCAAGGAAATGCAGCCATCTGGTGGTGCAATTATATCATAGTTACCTCTATATACTCATATACACAAATCAGAGACTGAGAAGCCTTCAAGAGAGCCCTTCACAAGCAGTTCAAGTCTACTAATGTCACCAAACTAGCCAGAGACAAGCTAGTGAACATCAAACAACTTAAGTCTGTATAAAGCTATAATGCACAATTCTTGTCAATCCTACTTGAGCTACTAGTGATATCTGAGGACAAAAAGATAGACTGCTATATCTGAGGCCTGAAGGGAAACATATGAGTCAAGGTTGAGCTAGAAGAGCCTAAAAACCTTGATGAAGTTATGAGAATTGCTGATAGGTTTGATATCATCACCTTTGGTAACTGCTTTGAACTAGAATACCACAAGAAGAACCACTTCGAGAACCACCACAAGAACCAACTAAGGACAGTTGACCTGGCATCAATGGACCTAGACACTATGAACAAAAAGAATATCAAGCTCACCCCTGAAGAAAAGGACTGTCTGAAGAAATCCAGAGCCTGTTTTTTCTATTGCCAAATAGGACATATTGCAACTAAATGTCCTAGGAAGAATTGTGAACCCTCAAGACCAGTCACTGTATTGTCCAAGGACACATCTGTCAACCCCACCACCAGTCAACCTGAGCTCAAGATCAAGAAGCTTCACCCAAAGGCCCAGGTTCCTCAATATCAAACAGAAGGAGCCATAGGTCTTGACCTATACTCAGTCAAATATGTCACTATTCCAGCTAAGGGCCAAACTCTGGTACCTACTGGAATTGCAGTTCAATATCCTGAAGAACATTATGCCAGAATTGCACCATGATTAGGACTCAGTATCAAACATCACTTAGATGTAGGTACTGGTATCATTGACCCAGACTTTTGAGGATAAGTTCAAGTTCTACTTATCAACTAGAAGGATCAAGTACACAGTCAGAGAAGGAGACCAAGTCATGCAAATGATTCTAGAAAAAGCTAGTCAACTCAAGATTACAGAAGTCCAAGAACTCTCTGAAATCAAATAAGATCAAAAATATTTTGGCAGCACTGATCAAGCAGCAAGTCTTAGTGAAAATTGAGCTCAAGCTATGCTCATTTTCAAAGGTCTAGTCAAAGAAAAAGAAGTTCAAGGACTTATAGACAGTAGAGCTATAGGAAAATTCATCAATCAGAACCTCATTGAAAGTCTCAAGATCCTTACCAAGCCTGTACCCAAGAACAATAGTATAGTCATTACAGATGGTACTCTGCACTCTATTGAGTCAATTGCTACCAAACTATCCATCAAGATCTAGAAATATTGGAAATGAGTAGACTTCAAGATTGCACCACTAGGAGATTATGACCTAATCTTAGGAAAACCCTGACTTATAAAATACAACTCAGATATTAATTGGAGTAAGAATAAAGTCACCCTACTTCAAGATAGCCAATATTACTATTAAGACAGATAATACCATGAGCAAGACCCAGATTACAACACTGTCAGCTATATAGTATAAGAGAGTACTCAAGAAGGTAATGCATGCCTTTATTGTAATGGTCCATCCTAAGAAATAAGACAAGAGACTATCAGTCAATGAAAGTGTCAAGTTACTGCTAGAAGAATTCAAGAATGTCTTTCCAGATAAACTACCTGGTCTATCACCTATATGAGAAGTTGATCATAAAATCGAACTGACCCCAGGAGCTGTACTATCCAAGAAACATATGTACTGCATATCACCACTTGAAATTAAAGTAGTCAAGAAGGAACTAGAAGAACTACTTGTATGAGGAGCTATCCAGCCAAGCAAATCTCCTTATAGCTCATCAGTCCTATTTGTCAAGAAGAAGGATAGTACCCTACAAATGTATATGGACTACCATGTACTCAACAAACTCACTATCAAGAACTGCTATCTGCTACTCTTGATTGATCAAATCTTTGATGCTCTCAAGAATGCTAAGTACTTCACCAAGTTAGACCTCATGTCAGGATACCACCAGATTCGAATCAGGCTAGAAGATATTCCCAAGACTGTATTCATGACCCCCTTTGGACTCTACAAATTCCTGGTCTTAGCATTTGGTCTCACCAATATATCTGCCACATTCCAGACTCTGATGAATAAGATATTCAAGGACTAACTATTTATTTTCCTATTGATATATCTTGACAACATCCTGATCTTTAGTGCAACTAAAGAAGAATACTTCAAATACATTCAAATAGTCCTAGAGATCCTGCAAAAATACAAGCTTTACACTAAGCTCAAGAAGTACAAATTCTTCAAAGAACAAGTTAAATACCTTGGCCATATTGTCTCTGCACAAGGAATTCAAGTAGACCCACACAAGATAGAAGCAATTGAAGAATAGCCCATTCCATTGAACCTCACAGAACTCCAATCCTTTCTTGGTCTAGCTGGCTACTACTGCTGCTTTGTCAGAAACTTCTCTGGCATTGCTGAGCCACTGACTAACCTCATGAGGAAGGCCCCACACTCAGACCACTATGTACCCTATACCTGAGACCTCTTCTGTCAACAAGCCTTTCAAGAACTCAAGAACTGCTTGACCTATGCTCTAGTTCTACATAATACAGATCAAGGCCTAAAATTCACAGTTATCCTGATGTATCAAATTTTTCCATTGGAGCAGTCCTGTCACAAGATGATGGTAAAGGACATCATCCTATTGCTTTTGAGTCTTGCAAGTTGGCCCCAGTAGAATAAAAGCTAGCCACTCATGAGAAGGAACTACTGGCAATAATATATGCACTAGACCACTAGTAATGCTATCTAGAAGGTATTGAGTTTGATGTCATTACTGACCATCAATCTCTCAAATATATCAACATCCAACCTATCCTGTTACATCTATAAGTCAAGTGGAGCCTCAAGCTTCAAACCTTCAACCTGATGATCATCTATAAGCCTGGCAAGATACTTGTAGTACTAGATATCTTATCAAGATATCCAGACCTCACCACAATCATGCAGATCACCTTGGCATCAGAATTCCTAGACCAAATTAAGCAAGCTTACAAAGAAGACACAATCATCACTAGAGTTTTCTTGAATAAGCTCAAGGATATATATACTATTGAGAACAACCTGATCTATCATCAAGATCAAGTCTATCTACCTAAAAACATGAATCTATACTATAAGGTTTTACAAGAACACCATGACTCCCCTCTTACCAGTTACATATCTGGGAATCAAGAAGACTGTCAAGAATATTCAATACTGTTACTATTGGCCAAGTATGGTCAAGAAAATCAAGAACTATGTTGTCAGCTGTGATCTATATCAGTGCAACAAGTCTACCAACCAAGCACCAGCCTGTTTACTACAACCACTGCTAATTTCCACTAAGAAATTTGAGCAAGTTACCATGGACTTTGTAACTCAACTACCACAAACTCAATCTGGTACTGATACTATTGTCATATTCATTGACTGCCTGACTAAGACTATAGTTGCTGAATCAATTACTACCAATGCTACTGTACCTGAGATTGCAAGAATCTTCTTCAAGTCCATCTTCTGTCACTATGGCCTACCATAAGTAATTGTCAGTGATCATGACCCCAAGTTTACCAGTCACTTCTGGCAAACTCTCTTCAAGACCCTGGGAATCCAATTGGCTATATCTACTGCCTTTCACCTATAAACTGATAGACAAATTGAGCATATGAACAGAACTCTAGAACAAATGCTTAGAAATATATTTCTTATGAGCAAGATGATTGGGACCACTATCTGACTTATGTGGAGTTTGCATATAACAATGCCATCCAATCATTTACTGGTCTTTTTCCTTTCTGGTTACTCTATGATCAAGATCCTAAGACTCCTGCAAGTCTATTTCCTTTCAAGAAAAGCAGTCAAATACAAGTCCCAACCACCAAGAACCTTACAGACAAGATGGACAAACTACTCAAGGTTGCTACCATGAACCTTCAGAAGTCTCAACAGCATCAAGCCAAGTATGCTGACAAGAAGTATTATGATATCACTTATACTATTGGAGACTAAGTCCTACTGTCTACCAAGAACCTCAAGATACAATCTCAAGTTAACTGCCCTTCGAATAAGTTCCAACCCAAGTATATTGGACCTTTCAAGATCACTGAACAAGTCTCTGCATCCTCTTACTACCTCAAGCTATCTGAAACCATGAGAGTACACCCAGTCTTTCATATATCACATCTCAAGATCTGGAACCAGTCACCACCCTACCCTGGTCAAATTCTTAAGTCTTCTGCCCCTATGATTATTGAAGACCATATTGAGTATAAAGCTGAGAAAATTCTTGACAAATAAATCTGCTACTGCCATCCTGAATACCTAGTCAAGTGGATGGGTTACTCTGAATATAATGCTATCTGGGAACTACTGATCAATCTCAAGAACTCTCAAGATCTAGTTCAAGACTTTGAGGCAAAATATATTGCCCAATTCCTATAGTGACTTCCTTAGATTGTCGATGACCTATGGCAAAGACTAGTGCCTTATGTATCAGAAGTTTACTTTGGGACCCCAGAACTAGTAGAATATTTAATGAACAAGAAGTCTACTGAAATGAAGCTACTAGCTGGGTTTGAATCCCTTCCAGTTGATTAATCTGGTAATAGGCCCTCTGCCCTATATGAGGATGGCCAATCTCCACCAATGCACCAATATAAGTTTGAGAAATTTTGGTTAAGTATATCTGGAGGGATGTAATAATTTCACAGTCATATTTAGCCTTAGTACATTTTTGTGTCTTTTAGTTAGTCTTTTCTTATCATTTCTTAAATATTCTACTATATTCCACCATCTTCTACCTGCTTAGAAACCTTCTCTTGGTGCCCAGATATAATAGAATGAAAGAGTGTGAACAGATGGGATGCGACGAGATGAGTGATCACATGACCCGGCAGTGATGACATCATCATATGAATGAAGCGTGACATATGAATAGCGAGTGACAAACAAACAATGCAAAAATGACACAAAAAATGATATCCAGCTTATCCCCAACAATTGACACTGCAGCAACTATTGCCACAGCAGCTGATCATTACCTAGTAATTGAGGTCCTGATCACAAAGTTGTTTTTTGCCAAAAACTACCTGACAAAGGTCACAACCACAAACCTCATTATAGTTACCAAATTAGTCACTCATACTTAGTCAGAAATCGCAGACCAACTTATATAAATACCCCCCAGTTTCCATCTGAAATAAAGTAGTTTTAGTTCAGTCCTTGATATAAGAATCAAGTCCCCCCTACATATACACATTCTCCTGAGTCTTAGTAATGACATCTAAGTGACTCTAGTATTTCTGACTAAACTCCAGAAGCCTAGCTAACTTCTGCCAGAACTGAGACTGGTATATAAATCCCCAAAGACTTAAGTAAACCCATTGAACCTAAATTCCAAGGCGAATTCAGTCTGTGCACAGCAAAGAATAAGACCCTCGAAATAGGACACAAGAGAAAGACCTTTGAAACAGAAGGCACTGCCACTACAACTACTTATAAGCGAGTGCTTCCTCAAACTGAAGGCTTCTTGGTACACATTGTGTACTAAGTCCCTAAGTAATAGTCCACTTCCCTAATTATCCAAAGGATAAGAGAGGGGTAGAAGTGAGAGTTATTACAACTTGGTAGCAGCAGATTACCAGCCAAGAAGGCACCAAAGAACACACTCCTGAAGTTGGAACAAGACCAACCTTGGACAGGAGTAACCCCCAGAACCAACTGTGGATCCTTAAACCAGAGCCAGAGAAGCCCTTGTCATTAGGACCAGGTGGTACCAGGAAACCACAGACCCAAGAACCTACCAGCTTGTAATTGACCAGGCTTACAAGGATCTATACCAGGCCTTTAGGACATACCACTCAGAACTTAGGAATATTGTTAGCTGCCATAAGTTCTACAAACTCCTCCGAGGACATATTGGAACCACTAGGACCCCAGAATCTACTGCTGCAGCCACCCAGGATTTTTTAGATTATATCATACCCCCTGCTACAAGAGAAGCAGCTACCAAGTGGATTGCCTCTGACAGATATCATCATACTTCTACCAAGACCTCTCTCTACTACAGACTAGTTATATACTATGCCTCTGCTATAACCAGGTATGAAAATGAGCAAGCAGGCCAACCATCCCCTACTGCTGAACAAGAAGCAGGTCCATTTACCCAGCCAGAGACTGATATCCTCTTTGAAGGACCTAGCCAGCATGAGGATGCACTATCTCATCAGGGAAGGGAGTCAGACGAAGACTCTATAGGCTACCAGTCTGATGATAGCCAACGAGGAACAGCAGGTCTAGGAATTTACCAAGGAACCACAGGTCAAGAAGATCAGACTCCAGAACCAACCCAACCACCTATACAGAGGTTTGGTTTACCCTCTCTCACAGGACTCTTTGATCTGATATCCAGGAATCAAGTAACCCCAAGTCATACAGCACCACAACCCCACCAAGCAGAACAATCTTCAGGAGAATCTACCCCAACAGGCCCACCACCAATAGTTAACACAATGGTAGATACCAATATTGCAGCACTGACTACCCAGCTAGCAGCACTAGCAGGGATAGTAGGACAAATTGCTGAACAGAACAAACCAACCAAGACTCTGCAAATTCCAACATTCAGTGGAAAAAACAGTGATATTGAAAACTTCATCAATGCAGTTGATACAGGCTACCAAGCAAATTAATGGAATGACAACTAAGTGCCTATAGGAATGCTCACCAACAACCAGAACAACACCCTCCAACAGCTGTTTGCCACATCAGCAGTACAAGTGGAAACAGTAGCCATATTCTTCACTGGAACAGCAGCTGAATTCTGGTGAACCTTGGAACAACACCCAGTAACCAGGGAAGCCTGCCCCTAAGTCATTGGACAAGTACCTACTAACAACAGACCAGGTTGGGATAACTATGAAGCAGGCTCAGGACTCAAGGCCTTGCTACTGACCAAATTCCAAAATATGGTCTATATACAAGAAATATGGAACAAACTTTCCCAGATGAAGTTCCACAAGAATAGCGAAGAAGATCTAGAGACCTTTGCTACCAGAATAGATACCTATCTCAAAACCTTTGGACTTACCTACCAGGAGAACAATTTGGCCATCAATGGTACTAGAGCCAATCACCTCTTTGCAGCTCTACCAGACTGGCTCACCCAGAAGATCAAGGAACAAGGTCTTCCCCAAGGATGTCCCCACTATTCATGGTGTTTTGCTCAAGTACAAAGAAGAGCCTGTGAAATCCTTACTGTACAAGCTCCACAAAATCAAGAACACAAGAAAGATAACCAAGATAGGAGAAATCCTACCAGGAGAAATGATCAAAGGAATGACCAAAGATATGATCAAAGGAATGATCAAAGGAACCAGCGAAACCCCAGAGAACCCAGACCTCCTACTGAGGATGAAAAAAAGCAGCTCTATGAAAAGAGATTATATTTCATCTACAAGAAGGCAGGATATATCTCATTCAAATGCTCTGAGAAGAGGAACAGAACAGGTGAACCCAGTAACCAGAACATTACCATCATTAGAGAAGGTCCAGGAAAGAAGAATCCCAAGAATGTTATCAAAGTACAGAAGATATGGTACAAGGCTACCATTCCCACTAAGACCCACCCAACTGATGCTGGATATGACCTCTACAGTAGCCAAGACCTCACCATTCCACCAAGTACCAATGCTACAGTATGAACAGGAATTGCAATGCAAGCTCCCAAAGGTACATACATCCACCTTGCTGAGCGAAACAGCCTAGTGAAAGAGTTCAATATTGGGCTAGGAGGAGGAGTAGTTGATCAATGATTTACTGGTGAAATCCATGTTATCTTGCGAAATTTTGGAGACACATCATTTGAAGTCAAAACAGGCCAAAGGATTGCCCAAGCAATCATTGAAGAAATCTGTCAAGATCTCACCATTGAAGAAGTCTCCAAACTCTCCCAGACAGACTGCAGCAAGAAAGGGTTTGGATCTACCAACAAACCTCCCAGTCAAAAGGTCACTACTATGAAGGAAGATGATGAAAACTGGTATAAGAGAATTGCAGATGGTTATGCACCATATGGATGATGCCCTCATTCTATTTGAATGTACATATTGGTGAATACCATACATGCCTCTCTAAAGTTTTCAAAATTCAATCCAAGAAATGCCAAGCTCAACAGACTGAGGAACCCAAACAAAACAACCCTCCTTGTGAAGGATGGGGAGAAACTGACTTTGAAGAGACTGATAGCAATTGGGACAACAATATTGAAGATGAAGAGTTCAATACCATCAAGAAGGAGGACAGTTGCATCAAGTTCACAGGCCAAGTCCACAGATAGAATGTCAATGTCTTGCTGGATAGTAGTGCTACTGTAAACTATATCAGTACCAAGACTGCCAAGAGGATTGGAGCCTGAAGCAGACCAGCCACTGAGAAAAGAAGTGTTATCTTTGGTGATGGAAAGACTGCACCATTGACCAAGATCTGTGAAGATCTCTTGCTCAAGATTGGCAAATATCAAGAGAAGTTGGACTTCAGCATTGTAGACCTCCCAGGATAGGACATCATCCTAGGAAAAGCCTGGTTGACCCAGCACAACCCAGACATCAACTGGAGAACCAACAAGGTTAACCTGACCCATGAAGGCAGAAAGATCACTCTGACACCCCAGGAAGGTACCAACTACCAAGGAATTGAAATCATCTCTGCCATTCAAATAAAGAGACTTTTTCAAAAAAAGAGAAACACCTACTTCATCTGTATAGTACAAGAAGTCACTGAAGCTACAAGTAGTCCAATTCCAACAGAAGCTCAAGAACTGTTTGAAGAATTCCAAGATATATTCCAAGACCCCCAAGAACTTCCACCCAAGCACTAAATCTAACATGGAATTGATCTATTCCAGGATCTGAACCCCCATACAAGAGTATCTACCAACTGGCCCAACCTGAACTCAAGACCCTCAAGGATGAGTTGACCAAACTACTGGCCCAAGGGTACATTGAACCCAGCTGCTCTCCATTTGGAGCCCCTATTCTATTTGTCAAGAAGAAGGATGGCTCTCTGTGAATATGTATTGACTACAGAGCCCTCAACAAGATCACCATCAAGAACTGGTATACCTTACCTAGGATTGATGAGTTGCTACACCAAATCTTCAAGGCCAAGACCTTTTCCCTACTAGACTTGTGAAATGGCTACCACCAGATTCTCATTGATGAGAAGGATATTGAGAAGACAGCTTTCCAAACACGGTTTGGACACTACCAGTTCCGAGTCATGCCTTTTGATTTGACCAATGCACCAGCAACATTCCAGTATCTGATGAATGATATCTTTGGACCACTCCTCAATATCTATATTCTTGTATATATTGATGATATACTAATCTACAGCAAAACAGTAGAGCTACACTACACCCATCTCAGACAAGTACTGACTCTACTATGAGAACACCAGCTCTATGCCAAGATGAGCAAATGTAAGTTCTATCAAGACCAGATTGAGTACCTAGGACATATCATCTCTGCTGAAAGAATCAATATGGACTCCCAAAAGGTATCAGCCCTTAAGGATATCTCTATCCCTACTACCCTTAAGCTACTCCAGCACTTTCTGGATATTGCCAGTTATTACCAAAGGTTTATCCAAGGATACTCTGCTATTGCAGCCCCATTGACCAGCCTGGCCTACAAAGGAGTGAACATCAAAGCTGAATGGACCCCAGAATGCACCCAGGCTATGAACTATCTCAAGAGACTCCTTATCAAGGCCCCAGTGCTAATTGTACCTGACCCTACCAGGCCATTCACCCTGACCACAGATGCCTCTGACATTGCTATTGGAGCAGTGCTCAGCCAAGAGAACTGCCCAGTGGCCTACCTTTCCCAAAAGCTCAAGCCAGCTGAGACCTGGTATACTACTCATGAGAAGGAACTCTTGGCCATTGTTACTGTACTCCAGGAATGACACTATTTCCTCCTAAGACAACCATTTGTGACCTACACTGATCACTATGTCCTGCAGTATATTCATATACAGTCCATGCTGACCCACAGACAAGCCCACTGGATGGAAATCATTATCAACTTTGATATGGAAATCAAGTATATCCTAGACAAAACCAACCATATGACTGATGGTTTCTCCAGGTACATGGAAGTTGAACTTGTCTTCATGGTCAAGGTAATTGGAGACCTTACCCAAATAATCAAGGATGACTACCAGCAAGACAGCCCCCTGACAAAATTCCTTCAATTCTGCCAAGACCCAGAGGCTGAAGTTCCAGAATGCATGAGGCAAATGGCCAAGAGATTCACTTACCATGATGGACTTATCTACAGGGACTATAACAGAGTAGTTATACCCAACAATGATACTCTGTGACTCAAGATCATGCAGGAACTCTATAATACTCCTGCAGCAGAACACTTTGGTTTCAAAAAGACCTACAACCTCCTCTCAAGAGAGTTCTACTGGCCCAAAATGACCAAGGACATCAAGGACTTTGTGGTCTTATGCGAGATGTGCCAAAGGTTCAAAAGTAGTAACAAGCTACCAGTAGGACTCCTGCAACCACTACCTATCCTGAGCCACAACTGGGATCAGATTGCAATAGACTTCATTGTCCAACTCCCCAAGACTAAAGCAGGATGGGATGCCATCGTGGTATTTGTGGACTGCCTAAGCAAACAAGCCCACTTTGCACCCACCAAGACCACTGTGACAGCACTAGAGATTGCCGAGATTTTCCTCAATCAAATATTCAGGCCATATGGCATGCCTAGTACTATTATATCTGACCAAGATGCCAAGTTCACAAGCAACTTCTGGAAGGCATTTTTCTCTCTCCATGGAACCAAGCTGAAGTTCTCCACTGCCTACCACCCTCAGACTGATGGCCAAACCGAATGAACCAATAGGACTCTCAAACAGATACTTAGCATCTTCTGCTGTTACAAGAAAAATGATTAGGACAAGTACCTAGCCTATGCTGAGTTTGCCTACAACAACAGTCAGTAAACCTCTATGAAGAAGACTCCATTCTTTCTGAACCATGGTCAACACCCAAGGACCCCAAGTACTACTGTGAAATCAGTAGTCCCAGTAGCCCAAGATCTGGCCAAGACCATTTCTGATCTTACCTGAATGACAAGAGATGCTCTCATAGAAGCACAAGACTACCAAACCAAGTATACAAATGTAAAGCAAAGAGAAGTCTCCTATAACATTGGTGACATGGTCATGCTTAGAACAGACCACCTCCACCCTAACACCCTGGTACAACAACCAGCTAAAAAACTCTATACTAGAAGAATTGGACCATACAATATTGTGGAAAAAGTCAGCGAAGTTAACTACAAGCTATAACTTCCCCACAATATCTAAGTACACCCAGTATTTCATATCAGCCAATTGGTGGACTACTATGAGAACTCATTTCCCAAGTATACAGTTCCACCACCACCCCCAATTAGGATTAATAATCATGAGGAATTCAAAATTAAGGAAGTACTTAACCACAAGATCTGCAAATATCCCAAAATAGTCAAGCAGTTTTTCCTGATCAAGTGGAAGGGTTACCCCATCCATGATGCCACCTGGGAAAAAGAAGAAGCTCTGAAGAATGCATGTGAAGCCCTCCAGAACTACATGGAAACACTTACTCTCCAGCAAAGAAAGGACTTGCAACTCTGAGATTTCAGAATATATAGTGAACAAAAGAAGACTACATATTTTATCTGGAAATATATAATACTAAACATTGCAGCAAAAAAGAAACACTATAGATAATGAACAAGAAGAGGTCTGAGTAAAGGACAGTCTAGCATATTACAGTAAAACACATTTGAATAACTCCATTTCACACCATCTGTATCATCTCCACTGGATGATGATGGATGCTTCATATGGAACTTAGGAAAGCCGATGGTGTTGAAACCAGTCTAAGTCCATCTACATGACAGATATTGTTACTAGGAATTGCCTTGGATTATAAGAAAAGTCTATTTCTGAGAGGTTTGAACCCCCAGCCATGACAATGGGAGCCCTCGCCCTAGACAAGGATGGCCAGTCCTTGCAAATGTACCAACCAGACAAAAAAAAAGTGGACCAAGACCTGTTAACCCTGTGTAACCACAACTATAAGTGACGACATCTTTGAAATCAAGATTTTCCCATATGACCAGCACATGTCCTGCTTATAGCAACAGGTCATACATTTTGCTGAAAAGTATGATCAAAGAAAGGTCACATCAGATAGGTGAATAAGTATAAATACCCAAGACAAGAATACCCTGCAACCCTCATCTCCCTCTCCTCACAAAGAAAAAATAAGACAAGAATGCCTGCTACCCACAACCAAGCTACCTGCCACCAAACTGCCCACCATAGCTGGCCCCTCCTAAGCCAGGTTGACCACCTCTTTGGACACATCCAGATTGCTATCCAAGGAAGGAACCACCACTCAGAGGCCCTTAACCTCTCCAGCCCAGATCTAGGACAGTATGTCCTTGACCACTGTGAACTTATTAAAAGAGCCTACCTTGCCACCAGCCACCTAGAGATCTGGCACGAATATGAGATTGGCCATCAACTCCTCCAATGGGCAAAGGACCTGCCCATGGACCAAGTCTCTGATTAGACCCACCTGGACAGACATGAGCAAAGACTTGCCAAGAAGATTTATCAAATCATGTGCCATGCACCCTTTGCAATCCCCAACCTCAACTATGTCTAACTGAAGGATTTCCAGAACCTCTCTTATTCTGAGATTGACGAACTAGAGATCAAGGTAGTTCAAGAAGCCAACTTCTGGATCACTCTCAAGTCTACTGACTGCAAACCCTACTGGAGCCCTCTCCTGAATGACAATCCAGACCAATGGCTCCAAGGCCTCTCTGATCTCTTTGAAGGACCACCTATCCAAATGGATATCCCCAGGCATGAGGACCAAGAACCCTACTTAGATGGCCCCAACTGCATCAGATGGAGAACCCCTACACCAGCACCTATCCCCAGGTAAGAACCATTTGCAGACCTCATTGACTTCTCCATCCTGAACAGTGAGCCATCAGCAACCACCCCCCCTGCCACTGAAGAAGATGGCAACAACCCTGAGGAAGATTCTCCACCTTTCTCTCTCCTGGTTCTCAATTTCTGAATCAATGAGGATGTTGATTTCTAAAGAAGGAAAGATATAATAGAACAAAAGAGCACAAACAGATGGGATATGATGAGACGAGTGATCACATGACCTGGCGGCGATGACGTCATCATGTAAACAAAGCATGACATATGAATAGCGAGTAATGAATGAACAATGTGAAAACGATGCAAAAAATGATATCCAGCTTATCCCCAACAATCGGCACTGCAGCAACTGTTACCATAGCAGCTGATCATTGCCTAGTAATTGAGGTCCTGATTACAAAGTTGTTTTTTGCCAAAAACCACCTGACAAAGGTCACGATCACAAACTTCATTATAGTTACCAAATTAGTCACTCATACTTAGTCAGAAATTGTGGACCAACTTGTATAAATATCCCCCAGTTTCCATCTGAAATAAAGCAGTTTTAGTTCAGTCCTTGATACAAGAATCAAGTCCCCCCCACATATACACATTCCCCTGAGTCTTAGTAATGATATCTAAGTAACTCTAGTGTTTCTGACTAAACTCCAGAAGCCTAGCTAACTTCTGCCAGAACTGAGACTAGTATATAAATCCCCAAAGACTTAAGTAAACCCATTGAACCTAAATTCCAAGACAAATTCAGTCTGTGTACAGTAAAGAATAAGACCCTCAAAATAGGACACAAGAGAAAGACCTTTAAAACAGAAGGCACTGCCACTATAACTACTTATAAGCAAGTACTTTCTCAAACTGAAGGCTTCTTGGTACACATTGTGTACTAAGTCCCTAAGTAATAGTCTACTTCCCTAATTATCTAAAGGATAAGAGAGGGGTAGAAGTGAGAGTTATTACACCAGATACTACTAAAACATTCTTGTCTTTCCTTGGTGCCAAGTATCTTATCTTAGCTAATCATGGAACCTTTTGAAATATTGTAGAATAGTATGTATTAGTCAGCTTTACCAAGAACCTATTTCTTGGCATTTCTCTTTCTTTCCAAGATTCTTCCAGATCTTTCTTTCAGATCATATATAAATATCCTTGTTCTCTATCTGAATAAAGCTCAGAATATTTTTCTTCCAGAAATCCTTCAAGAACACTTGAACCTTTAAGTATCTCTTTGAGCTACTTTAGGCCAACTAGAACTTCCAGATTTAGCTACTTCCTTTTAAAGAAACTAGAACCATTACAGCTATCTTGGACTGACAATATACTTTATTATCTATTGAATTAATATTAAGTCCACATACTGGCCTTCTTATCAAAGATACTATTTTAGAAATTCTAAAATATTTTGGTATTACATCTAAACTTTATGCCTTAGTGAGAGATAATACAGCAAATAGGGTAAAAGCATTCAGACTTATTGATGAAAAATTATCTCAGCAAATCTATCATATTCAGTGTTCAGCTCATATATTTCATCTTGCTATTCAAGAGAGATTTAAGATCAATAGCATTGGTGATGAGTATATGACAATAGTGATAATAACAATGATAGTGATGACAATATTATCAGTAATTCAATTGTCAAACTCTGACTTTACACCAGTACTATAAAAAGAAGTCCAAAGCTTTTACATAAGCTTTTAGAATTTTATGAACATAACAATGAACCATCTATTATACTTTCAATAGATGTACCAAATCACTGGAACTCAACTTATAAGATGATTGAAATAACTCTTAGAGTACAGTGACCTTTTGATAT
>RBNI01003209.1:0-16408 GCA_003990745.1 Jimgerdemannia flammicorona
TTTTTTTTCTCTCTCTCTTTAGGTTGGTGACTGCTCTGCACGATTGAACTCCGGCTGATAGATTTTGTTGATACGCTTCCAGTACCACCCGAGGCCTTCCGCGGCCTCCCACCCACGTTTGCGACGGACATCTGGGCCCTTGGTATCACACTCATTGAGCTTCTCACTGCCGAGTATCCGCACGGCGAGCTCGAGGACGACGAAATCGCGCGTCTGGTTGGATGGACAGGCGAGCACCCTCCCGTGCCCCAGGACGCCTCGCCGGTACGTATTCTATGTTTGTTTCGGGCTCAATTCTTAATTTATTTTTTCTGCTTGTATTATATCGGATACCAACTCTTTCCTTCTCTTCATGTCCGCAGCTCCTTCACGCGTTCCTCAAACGCTGCCTGACTTTCTCCCCGTCGCTGCGCGCCACCGCTCGCGAGCTGCTGCGGCACCCATGGATCGTCGAGCATGTGTTGACCGAGGCTTGAAGACGAGGTTCGGATAGTATGTTGCATTGTGAGATGAGTGAATAGATGGTTTTGACATAGCATGAAGGAAACCGGAATCGGCGTGGTCCTGGTTGTAGATCGGCATCTTCAAGAGGGCGGAATTTGCATCGTGGATGGGGCAAGGGCTCTGAATGTGGTAGATTTGATTTTTTTTTTTTTTTTTTTTTTTTTTTTTTTTGAGAAAGAGAGGGCAAATTGACTCTTCTGTCTGTGATTTTTGTTTATGTCTGCTCTTTCATTTTCGTTTTTTCGTTTCGTTTTGCATTTGCTTTGCCTTACTCACATTCGCGCGATTCTTTCTTATCTATTCCATTGCAAAAAAGCAAAAAACAAAAAACAAAAAAGAAAAAAAGAAAAGAAAAGAAAAAAAATGTAAATCAGAATTCCAAGATTTGCCATTTTATGGTTCGTGTGCATTTGCGCGCGACCGGCCAAACAAATTGCACTGTTTGCGTCATGATGTATTTTTATAGATAAAAAATAAAATAAAATTAGAATGACCGAACTAATGGTAGTAATGCTTCAGCCGACTGACCGAGCAACATATGTGATTCGAAAACTGATCAAACCCCGTGCACCTTTCCTGAGTGATTTGGTTGCTTGATAAACTTCACGCCATTATACTAATGTATCTTCAGCGGAACTCTGTCGTCAAGACAACATGTATTTTAACATAGGGCAGGCTCTGCCGACAAGATGCAATGATCTGCATATCCCCTGTAGCAAATGTCTATCATCATTTTAATAGTGCGACGTATGCATGCACATCTGGTCAACAACAGGTTTGTCGAATGCAGACTGTGTGGCAGCTCTAGCCATTTTGACATGCATTCTATGTATATCGTCATATTGAATAAAGCAGGTTTTTTTTATTTATAAGCAGTCATCTGGCGCTCCCTCAGCCTCACTTTCACTAGTATAATTCACACCAACCCCGTTCGCACCCCCTGTGCCAACCCCTCGATCCGCCGGCATGGCTATATCTCCGCAAAGGGACACACGGATCGAGGTTTGCCGACCCCTGAGGGCTCGCGCAGACAGTCGTACAGTGTTTTACATTTGCAATTCAAGTCGTGGATGCCGCCCAAAAAAAGGTCCATCACTGGCTGGCATTTTGTGCTCAAGAACCGACGGGGCATGGTGATGACAGACAAGGTTCTGGCTTGCTGGAGTTGCTGCGACCTAAACCTTGATTTGGTGTGCCCCGCAACTGACGGGATTCGCTTCTTGGACGGAGAATTTTCACACTTGATTCATGGACGGGAGGCCGGTGCGATCCTGCTAAACCTTGAGGCAATCGTGGGAAGGCATTCAAGTCGTGGACGGAAGGTTGACCGTGCCATGAGAAAATATGTCGGAAAGCGACAGTGGGCAACAATTAGCGGCTCACACCGCGTCAAGCGGAGGCCGTCGCGTGAGGCCCCTAATGGCGCAGCGTGATGAGGTAAACCGCTTTCCCGCGTTGCTTATTCACCCGTCCGCCCTTGCCGCTCCCGCAGCGGAACCATGGAAATCGATCATTCTGACAATGCCACAACGTTAAGAAGGGAATTCTCGTTACCAGCTCTATCTGTTGGGTCCGTACGCAACCGCTTCGTCAATGTGCGACGAATAAGCTCGAAGCCGCATCTCAATCTACAAACCTTACCAACTCGTCTGGCTACACTGCCTATTTTATTTTTCAACATGAATGGAAGAGAGAGAGGGGCATAAAAGGAAGGTGGCGACGATGGGTATGAAAAATAGTCCGTGCCGCCCGGATGTCGCGGGAGTGACGATCCCGTGCGCGTAACAATCGAGTGTTCCAGTCCGCCCACCATCCACCGTCCCGCGCTCCCATCCAAAGCGTCCTAGCCCACACACCCATCCCCATCCCCCTTTTCCTCCAAACCAACACGCCCCGGTCGTTTACAGATTCAGCTTGGTGCGGCGCCAGTGGCGGCGCTTGGCGTTGTAACTAGGGTGGTAGACGAGGATAGCGAGGACGTAAATATAGAAAACAATGGGTATCCGCACGCTAGTCCTTTCCTTTGTGTCACGTATCCCACAAAAACTGTCGCGCCGTAACGTTACCAGTATCAACAACAGCAATCCTCCCCTTCAACCGACAAGCTCAAACAAAGAAAGAATACTAACCGAATTTTGTTGTCAGTGCGCAACCTAATCCACTGGGGGATGGGCCGGTTTTGCTTCTGCTTCTTACCAAGGATACGCTTGATCTTGAAGGTCTTGTTGGAAGGCTGGGATTTGACGATGTTGTAAATGGAGGTAAGACACAGTAAGATTGTTTTCAACTATTACCGAGGAATACGTTGGTTTGCCTCGCGCGTTTCCCGGGATCAGCCGATGCGTGAGCGACAGACAAATGCAATGGTAATGTGCTGGTGAATGGGGTGTTCCTGGTTGACTGCGCTATTCGTCCCAGAAAACCCTCTTGCCCATCCATCCGCCTCAACCCATCCATCCACCATCAAAACGTCCCCTCCTCCGCAATCGGTTGCGAACATCGGCCCTGGGTGATGATTCAAGAACAGAAACGGCGCGACGGCGTACCATTGTGACAAGTAAACTTGACGAAGCCAAAGAGGAGGAAATCGATGTAGATACCAGCTTGCATCTTTTGGATGGATGGGGGCATTTGTGACGTCAATGCTGAAATGGAAATCATGTGATGTAATCGAGACTGATGCGCCACCCATCCTCCCCACGATTGATGGCTGTCCCCGTACACCAGTTCTCCAACGCGCTATTCGCCGACATCAAATTGTCCGCTCAATGTAGGCACTGAAAATATATCGAACAGTAGCTATTTTTCTTGTTTAATTTAACTCAACTTAACTCATAGTGACGGATGATCACCTCGGCGCTCTCCTCGCCCTGCACAAGACCGTGCTGTTGCCCGCGCTCGACCACCTTGACAGGCACAACGGTACTTGAGAGCCATTTGGGTCTCGAACCACATTCCATTGCCAGCCCCTTCCACCAGAGCCCTCACCGCTGTCCCTCTCGATCCGCAGTGACCAGATTCTCGTGTCCCAGTGGCCGGAGCTTCTATCAGGTCTCCTCGAGCACCCCCAGCTTCTCGGGTGGGCGTACACAATGCTGTCTGCTGGAGGTGAACTATTGTTCATGCTCGACGTTTCTTCGCTTGGTCGTTGAAAGGCGGGAGGCTTTGATGGTATGGGTTCGGTTCCTGTCTTTTTGTGCCGCGTAAAATCCCTGGGTTAATCGCTTTTGTGCTTGCCACAGTGCCAGCATTTACTCGGTGCCCGTCTTGCTGAAAGTCTGGGGGAATGTCAGGAGTCTGTGTTAAGCGATCAGGAGTTTGCGGAGCGATTATTTGCGTGGAATGGTTGAGATGTGTTTTGTAGGTATGCGCCTGTAATGTAATAATAGTTTGGGTTTTTTTTAGAGCTTAGAGAAGTCACATAAGTTTATTGTAAGGCTCGTGAATCGACAGGCTTCACGCTTGTACAACCAAGCATCACAGAGCCATGATAAATAGGCAATTCGCTAGAACGCCAAGCGCCATAACGCTACAGGCGAGCAGAGTGCGAAATGATGTCTTTCCTTCGCAGATGAGCTGGTCGCGAAATTGGCCAGCGGGTGGCGTACATGAGGTGACGCCATTGCAATTGGACGATAAACAAAAAGGACTGTCAACATATCCCACAAACCTTCACCCTCAATTCCAACTTAAAACGTCGGCAAATGAGCAATATCTCCGATCCGATGGAACTGAGCCCTGAATCCAAGAAGCGCATCGCCGACGATGAAGACGTAGACATGGTGAAACGTCAGAGAAAGGATGGCTCGGAGGGTTAGTCGCGTGAGCCTTTTATTTAGTAAACACAAATATATTATTATACTCATCACCTCACTCCATAATTAACAGCCTCAGCTTCATCTCCGAAATCTTCCGAAAGATCGGTGCCATCGCCAACCATCACACCCAACCTTCCATCGTGGGTTCGCCAAATCCCGTCCATGACCTTGAACGAAGAGCAAAGGGGTAGGCTGGAGAAAGCCAAGGCCTTCGCCCGTGAAATGCAAACCGTAGTATGTGCCCTCTAATTCTCGACGACAAGCTGCATAATGCGACACTGCGTACCCATCACTACTTATTCCCCTCCTCCCCTCTCCCTTTCTCCTCCCCTCTCAGCTCTTCAAATCCAAAGTCAGCCCGTCGACCCCGCCCGCAACGCTTCCGTCCCTCCTCCTTTCCGCGAATCCGCTGCTCGCGACGGGCATCGACCTCCGCCCACTCTCGGTCCTCTCGCGCATCTACGTTGGCTCCATCAACTTCGAGCTCAACGAGGCCCACATCAAGGCCGTCTTCGGCCAGTTCGGCTCCATCAAGAGCGTCAGCATGTCCGTCGACCCTGCCACGGGAAAGCACAAAGGGTTCTGTTTCATTGAGTTTGAGACACCAGAGGCCGCGGCGATGGCGTTGGAGGCTATGAATGGGGCGGATTTGGGGGGCAGGTACGTGCCGGAGTTCAATGTTGGAGTGGGGTCCGGGGTTGTTACTTTGAGCTTAATTCCGGGATTTTCTGGGTACATTTTATTCTCTGTTTTTGTATCAATTTAATTACGTTCCATCATTTATATATATATTGCGGTGCAGACAACTCAAGGTCGGTCGTCCGAACAATTACACGGCCGCCACGTCCGCCAGCATTCCCGAGGCGCCTACGACTAGGATCTATATTTCCAACGTGAACGAGCACATCACCGAAGAGAATATGTCGAGCATCTTTGAGGCGTTCGGCAGGATCAAAATCTGCGTCCTGATGGTATTGTCTTGATTTTTATTTCCGCTTGATTACGATTAACATTTCTGTCATGATTCGATTTTTATAATTTTCCTTGTTACACGTAGCCTGACTTGATTACCAGGAAGCATAAGGGATATGGGTAAGTCAACTCGCTTATCAGGTTTCAACTATAGAATTCAGATTTAGAATACACAGGTGGCGGCCAATGTGAACATAACCGACGTGGACAGACCAGCATTCTAGCATAATACCGACATCATTGCGGGTTTGCGGTAACACGACCCATCCGCATCACCTGTCCAACCCGTTCGCGCGAACATACCCGCAAGGCTGACTTGTCCTCGCCACGTCTGTGCACTATTATTTTCTACATCTTCTCGTCTCCACCATTTTCCGCCCTTTTGTTCCCCGTTGTTTCCATTTCTTCCCTCACTCTCGCTCCGCCCGCAAAACGATGACCACCCTCAAAATCAGACAATTCTGGCTCCCTCTATCAGCATTAACCTGACCCGTAAGAACTCGTGCCACGCTTGCCGGCCCATCGCGTGGACACTATTTCCGTTGTTTTTGATGTTGGGGTGAGGGATGCTTATTGGTTGTGTCGGTAGCGAAAGACAATACCTCCGGGATACGCCAACGGCGGCTACTCCATATAATAATACACGCTCACATTTTCTCGTCTATGTATGTCTGTCTCCACCACACAATCTACACACATTTTTTTCCTGCACTTCTTCTACCATTATTCCCCCCTCTTCTTTGTTGCACGCCAACTTTCTTTCAACTCCCCCCCCTTTTTTTATTGCATTTCTCTTGTCATTCACCGTACGGAATTGCGCATCAACTGGCACCATTAACATCACGCCCCACAGACATTGAGATAAGATCGGAGATCGCACTGCATGAAGCCGCAGCCACGACCTACCCATCTCACCATATATGCGACCTTCAACATGTCACGATACTGGAACTGCTGGGTGGGGCCCAACGAGATTATGATGACCGTTAATTACGTGCGTGGTGTGGGCACTCTATAATCTCGATGTATACCAGCGCGCTGGACTGGATCCTCGCCCGGACGGATTCGCAACACGGCGAAATAACATCGCTAATCATTTTTTCTTCGTCCTAATTTTTCCTCGTTTCATCACCTTATTTCAACAACACTCTCCGCGCTCTGCTCCACCCTCGATCCACCGACACAAACCACACGCGCGCACCATTGATCCTACCAATAGCTATATTGAGTTCGAGGACGAGATCTCCTCCAAGACGGCCATCGCTTCCCTCAACAATTTCGAGCTTGGCGGCCTACAGCTCCACGTCGGGCCCGCCATCGTCGGCGGCCCCCTCAGCGAGGGCATGAAAGCCCTCGATAAGCTCCCGGCCGCCATCCCTCTCGCTTCTCCTGTCACAAACATCCCCCCTGCCGCTGTTGCCGCTGTCAATGCCGCCAACGCCGTCGTAGCTAGTGCCATCAGTGGCGGGGTAGGGGTATCGAAACCAGCTACAAATGGAAACTCATCTGGTATGTGACATTGAATGATGGTACATTTTTGGCAGGAAAGGACAGGTCTTTGAATGTTTCGCTTGACATCACGCATTTCAATGTTCCTATCCTCACCATACAGCCGCCGCCGTCGCTCAGAACGCTGCCGCGCGCATCGCGGCTGACTTGGTGGCTCGTGGCCAAGGGTCACAGGTGGAATCGGTCGCGCTAGAAGAAAACATGAGCATCAGCGCCAGCCAGCGTTATGCAATCATGCAGAAGTTGGCGGCGAGTAGGGAGGAGGTGTGTTCTTTGCTCGATCTGATAAGGGATGACCGTATGATGCTTCGATTTGCAATTTCGGAATATTGTGCAAGATTAATTGGTTAATCCCGTTTGTGTTGAATCAATCTCATTCTCTCCGCTCTCAGACGTCTCCGATTTTGCTCGTCCGAAACGCCGTCCCGATCTCCGAGGTGGACGACACGCTACAGGAAGAATTCGCGGAAGAGTGCAGCAACTACGGCAAGGTCACCAGGGTTCTGGTCCAGGCCGTCTCGGACGGCGACGAGGAAACCGAGTCCGCGGGCTTAGGTCTCGATTCGGGACGAAAGGAGGGCGACGGCGACGTGCGTATCTTTGTACAGTTCGCAGAGGGGGAGTGTAAGTATCTAATCTTTACGGGTGTTTGCGCCCGAGGTGGTGTTGGTGGGCGGCATATTCTGGTTTAAGAATCAGTTTGGTTGCTGACGGAAAGTTAACCTCTGTGCCTTGTTCCTTTACTTACTTCAGCTGCCGAGCGAGCGCGCAAGGTGCTCGATGGGCGGTGGTTTGGTGGTAGACGGATCTCGGCGGTCGTGTATGACTATCGCAAGTACCAGATAGGGGAATACTGGGAATGAGTGAACGACAGTTTGTGAGTCTGGTGGGATTGGCGACGTGAATCAGGAAGAAATGGCATATGAGCGGAAGTTACACGTGCCTGCGCTTGCTGCTTCTCGTCTCGTTCGTTTATCCTTGTCTCGATTGGTGATTGTAATGTCCTTGATGTTGGCGTTTTGGCAATCAAATGAAAATGAAAAAGAAAAAAGAAAAAAAAAAAAAATCGGGTTCATTTGTCGTAGGTTTGTTTTATATATATACTTTTTTTTTCTTTTCTTTTGTAGACACCGTTTCGCTTCGTTGGGTGGGTCCTATATTTAGTATCTTTTCCAATCGATAATGTTGTTATTTTTCTCATTTTCAAACACAGCAATCTCTGTACTCGCTTTCCTTTGAAAACCGTGAACTTGATGGAGGGGTTACCCCAGTATAAAGAAATATGAAAGATTCACATACGGGTTTCTATCCGTAATTAATTTTGGGTCATGGTATGTTTCTCGTCCAATAAGGATGGCGAAGTGAAACACTGCCACAAGGTTTTTTATTACTTTTAAACGAATCGGTAGGTACAGAATAAGTGAACCCACAAACGAAAATATATTAGGCACCAACCAACATTCGGGTTGGTGTGTTGAGGCCAACACCAATGTTATTCAGATGTCGCACAACAGCTTGGTCTGTTAATAATCTGCGAGTGTCCCCGTCCTAGAATATCGCTATCCAGTGTCTGGATGTCGAGAGCGCATTCATGGCCGAGTAACATCGGCCTCCTTGACTCCGGCAACATACCGTCGATCCAAACAGGAAGAGAGGCACGTTTTGGCATAAGGAAAGAGAAAAGGCAATGGTATTGGACTGCCCATACTCGTGCTTTGAGTGAATCCCTTGACATCTAAGCAAGGTGGTCAGCGAGCCACTGGGGCGTGCCAAGCGTTCGGCGTTGGTGAATTTGAAGGACTCCCCAGCAGTAACAGTTCGGCACTTATTATTGGGATCCATGTTACTATATTTATTGAATTTGCTAAGGCTTTTCTGATTGTAGTTATTGACTCTTCAGTGCTTGATAAGAGGTGAGAAAGTGAACCGTGCCAAAACAATCCCGATCACCGCTCATATTCCCTGCTCCTGCACACTAACAATCTCCCGCGTCGCAGGCATCCGGTTATCCAATATAAACTGCGCGTTCAGGCCGTCATTGGTATCGAACCGATGCAAGCCCAGCTCGTATGTGCTCGCTGCGTATACAATGCAGAGATGGGATTAAGCATAAAGAGGACTCGAAACAAACACAAATCCCGGATACGAATACCCACTCAGCCCGGTCCGCACGTGCCTCCGCGCGACGCGCTCTCGCGCCACGGCGAGATCGACGGTAATGAACCAGCGCCCGTCAAAGAGATCAGCAAGTCCCGGCCAGGGGTCTGGGTGCGAGAGGTGCAGGTAGATGCCTTCCACAATGATGAGTTTGTGACTGGGAGCAGAATTTGGTGGGGTGACGGTCAGTGAATGTTATTCAATGGTGTATAAAATTCAGGAGGAAAATCTGAACATACTGCGGTTCGATCTTGATGTCATGTTCCACAGGATCCTTGACGGCGTGGTCGAAAGACGGGCCAGTGATGGTCACGGTCTCCGAAGTGAGAGGTCTCCGCAGAAGCCTGGTCAGGGTAAGAAGGCCTTTGTCACAAATTCACTGCCGATGAGCGTGTGGGTTGGGAGTTGAGAAGAGGACAACCCAAACTGGAACATGTACCATCAGGATCGAACGTCCAATGAGCACCTCGTCTATGATGGGCCTCCTCCCTGTTCTTTACTTTGAAATTTGAGATAAGAAAGTGGGTGAGTCTAAAATATATTTTTTAAAAGAATGCAAAATGCAATGCCATCTTGAGAGCCAGCAAACTTCAACCGTACCTCGAAGGCATCCAGCTGCGCCCTCGTCAGGTGGAACCCGTCCATGGGCATTACAATTGCCACGTCCTGTCCCGCTGCGGCGGCGTCGGTGCCTTCCCTCTTCCAACGCACGTTGACGCGAGTTCCGACCTCATTCGCGAGCGTCGTCTTCCCGGAGCCGGGAATGCCGCTGACAGCCACCAGGTAGCGGGAATCAGAGGGCAGGCTATTGGGCGGTGGGATAGACCGATAAGCGAGAGTGCGGTGCGGGTAGGGGAATTATTTGGTTTGCGCACCTCTTGAGTTTGGAGACGAGGTGGCCGGCTAGGTCTTCGTAGGTCGCTTCCATGGCTAAGAGAAAGAACCTGTGGCTGAGTGGAGGAGCTGATCACGAGGGTATGTATGGTACATGACAACCAGAACTCAATCAATCAGTTTACCCCTAGAGATCTTTTGACCAATTATTGGCTATTAAATTATTTTATTAAACTTTTATGTGACCTTCTATTACATGCAACCTCTCTTATACTGTCTCTCTTATGTTATCTCTCTTATACTATCTCTTTTATATTTTTTTTTTTATATTATTTCTCTTATACTATCTCTCTTATACTGCAGTTTCTTTTATATTATTTTTTTTATACTGCCAGTCTTTCTTACATTACAGCCTTTCTTAGCAGCATAGATATATATATATAATATATATATATTTCTAAGTATTTTTATACTCTACTATTCTTAAATATATAACTCTTCTTTCTATCTATTAAGTATCTAAATAGCTTGGAGTCTCCTCCAGATATAAGAGAGTTGCTTTTTAGGATAACCATTATGTAGTTCTGGAAGAGTTTTCTGGAAGTTCTGGATATTCTGGAAGACTGTTTTCTTATGGTCAAAATCAATTTCATATAGAGTATGTTCTCTATACTTATTGATTTCAAGATTGGGTTGACATCTCAACCAAAGTCCTTTTTTGGACTAGTTCTGGATGTTCAGGATTTTCCATATTTCAGGAAGTTTAAGAAACTAAGACCAGCTTAGTTGAATTGGTATATTGCTACAGACAATGCCTAATTAGGAAATTTCGTGATGGGGTTAGGAGTAGGACCTAACAGAGAGTAGATTTACTTAAGAGTAGTTTGTGGGTTATTAAATAGGTTTATTCGCTATTCATAATATTGCTATACTAGGAGTAGTTGTATGAAGGAGTATTGTGGGGAAGTGTTCAGAAATGTTCTTGTGTGTTTGAGTCTGAGATTCTGAGGTCTGGAGGAGAGAGTATTTATACTAGTGAGGGGCTATCTGGACTATGCTAAATATGGATGTAGCACTAAGTACCTTGCTGAGTCAGAATGTAGTCATATAGTATAAGTGTGATCTGACATATCAAGAGATCATCTAACTACTGAGTTAGTTCACAGTTACATCATATAAGGCTAATTTAACTATACTATGACTGCTAAGCTATTTATAGGTTTAGGTACTATCTGGGTAGTCTTTGATGATATCACTATCAATAACTTTATCTCTGATGAAGTAATTATCTAGGAAGAGTGGTTCACAGATTACTTCTCCTTATTCACTGAGGTAATAATACATTGGGACTTCATCACTGTCCTACAGGATTGCATCATCTGTCTTGTATGTGAGGTAAGATGTTGGTGGGTAAAGGAGGGATATATCATCTTCACTTTCATTGAATTCGCTGTCTATATACCTTCTGTAGATTACAGCACTATGAGTTGCAGAATTGTAGTAAGCTGGTGGCTGTGATTCATATCACTCATACTTGGGTGGTGGAGTGGTTGGTTCGATCTTGAGAGTTATCTGGAGGTACAGATTGTGTTCTCTGGTCTCTTTATTGTAGTTGAAGTAATCGGGAGTGAATGCAGATTGATATTTATGCTAGTGGTCATTGTCTCAATAAGTCTCGTATGTAGTTATAAATTATTGTAAGTTCATCGGCAAGGTTGGTAGTATGATCAGAGTTGGTAGAGATCCTTGGCTTGAGGTCATGTCAGCATCAGAGGGATCATTGTCTTCTGCTTCATCTTTATCAAATCAGATTATATCATAGACATCCTTTATAGTATATCTGACTTGAGGCATTTGCAGGATATAGTCATCAGGATGTGGAAAGGTTCTGTCTATGGTCTGGATGTATTCGAGATACTTGTGGTTGAGTTCTTATATCATGTCATCAATTTGGCCATAGGAAAGAATAGTAACCATTTCGCTAGTAGTAACTCGGAGGTGGGAAATAAAGGTGCTATACTCATAAAAGAGTTCTCAGTATTTGTAGACAATGAGCTTCTGGTGTTGAGACATCTGAGTAATGTCTGTATTGTAGTGGTATTCAACCATATCTTCTAAGAGGCGGCTGATCTAATAGTAGCTTGAGATTTGTCTGATTCGGTGGGCCTCACTAAGCATGTTCAGAGTATTTCATTGGGCTTCCACAAAATAGAGGGGTGCTAGACTATAGATATTTATAAGAGGTAGAGGGGGTGTGGCTTGGTTGACAATGGCATTCCAAATGTTAGTATGGATATGATTATAGATCTCGGTGGTCATGTTTGTATATATTCAGAAGTTGTAGTTGTTGTTTGTTTTAGTTCTCTGTTTCAATGTGTCTCAGTGCTCAGTATATATGCATTTGGTCCTGATTGGTAAGATTCTATTTGTGTAAGTCTTATATTCCATGACTTCATATTGACTCAGCTTTGTGTACTGTGACTTTAGTTTGACTCAGCTTCATGATTGAGCAGATAATTTCAGTAGTTTATTCAGGGGGTGATATGTGATTTCAGTGGCTTGGAGGTTGTGTGCTTATACCAGAACTCTTTATTACTAATATATTCAAGAATATATAAAGATAGAGTATATTTCTAGTAATATCTATCTCTATGATATTAACTATTCTTCTTAATTATATCTCTAATCTTATTCTAATATATATCTATTAAACAATCTTCTAAATATATTTATATTGTCACGTAGTGGTCGCTGAGTCCTTCAAATATGCCAGATTCTCTTCAAGGTATATCTCTTAGACTAACTCAAGTTGTTATAAGCAAGTTCTTATTGAAGTGCCTTCCCAAGGTCTTATAGTCCTCAAACTTCTTATCTTTAACTGTCTTGTTATCTCTTAAATTGCTTGCAAGGGATTGTGTGTATTGTACTGAGAAGACTGACTTTATTTCAGAGGAAATAAGAGGGATATTTATACAAAATATAATTCAATGGTTGCTAAGATATAAAGCTAAATATAAATTCCAATAACTAAAATTACTAAGTTCCAAGGCTGGCATTATTTGGTATCACAATAAAATACCGGTGCTGGCATTATTTGGTATCACAACAAAATACTGGTGCTGGCATTATCCAGTGTTATATGAGAATACCAGTGCTGGAACAATTTCGCATCACCTCAGAATGCCGGTGCTGGCATTATCTGGTGTTACATGAGAATACCGATGCTGGTATTATCCAGTATAATAAAGAACTTAGAGCAGAAAGTTCAGGATCATGGGGGCTTCATCATCATCATCATCACTGAAGGAGATGAGATCTGCGAATTCATCATGCAGATCGCGCGTTTCGCGTACTTCGGGTATGTCATGCGGGATGACGTCATCGATGATGTCATCACATTCAGCAGTGGTGGGAAAATCTGGGGCTCTCCAGTCTATGAGGTTCTCTTCCACAAAATAGGGGACAAATGTGGGGTCTTGGGGGGATCTAACCCGGATGCTTGGGCCTTGGAATACTGAGATCAATTCTTGCAGGAATTGGTCTGGATTGTCCTGAAGGATGGGATGCCAGAAGTCTTCTACTTCTTCGCTATTGAGGGTGATAGTGGACTGGGCTTCTGTAGCCACCCTGGCTTCTAGTGCATTGATACGGCAGGATGACAGGTCTCTGAAATCTGAAACTCTAATATACTCCAAGTTGGGGATCGACTATGGTGCATGCCTGAAGATCTGATGGATCTTCTTAGCTGTCCTTGTTTCGCGTATGCCCATGGGGGTGGCATCTCGTAGCTCTTGGGTACTGGCCTGTGGGAACTCCCGGCAGAGGAGGTTTCCTATTTTGTACTCCTGCCATATTTAGAGGCATTTGGTAGCAATGGTGATCCTTGTTTCCATTTCACGGCGGTAGAGGATAAAGTGATAGAGGTCTGCAGTACCCAGGTTGACACTAGGAGTCCTTCTTGAGCGGGTCCTCATGGCTCTTCTGATGTCTTGGAACATCCTTTCTTCAACTAAGGTGCCTTGGTGGTTCCTTGACCTTGAGGTTTGGCAGGCGGCAGGCATTTCGTTTGTGGTAAGTCTTTGAGCTATTTTGGAATTGGTGGTTCTTGTTGGTTGCTGCTACTGCGGTTCCTTGATCCTTCTTTTATATTCTTCAGGATGCTTGTACTGTGGTCACAATGACTCACAGTTGGTCATTATTGCTCATCTCGTATGCCGTATGATCTTCTTGTGCTCCGATCTAGTGGCTTTACAAGGAAAGGCTGTCTCCTGTGCTGATGTCATCATTCTGGGGTCACTATTACAATATATAAGTTTCAAGCCCTAAGTAATGAAGTAATCTTGAAAAATAGAAGTAATATCTCTATAAGAGGGTTGCTTTTTAGGATAACTGTTATATAGTTCTAGAAGGGTTTTCTGGAAGTTCTGGATATTCTGGAAGACCATTTTCTTAAGGTCAAGATTAATTTCATATAGAGTATGTCCTCTACACTTATTGATTTCAAGTTCAAGTTGATGTCTCAACCAAAGTCCTTTTTTGGACTAGTTCTGGATGTTTAGGATTTTCTGTATTTCAGAAAGTTTAAGAAACTAAGACCAGCTTAGTTGAATCAGCGTATCACTGTAGACAATACCCAATTAGGAAATTTCATGATGGGGTTAGGAGTGGGACCTAACAGGGAGTAAATTTACTTAAGAGTAGTTTGAGAGTTATTAAATAGGTTTATTTGCTATTTATAATATTGCTATACTAAGAGTAGTTGTATGAAGAGATATTGTGGAAAAGTATTCAGAATTATTCTTGTATATTCAAGTCTGAGATTCTGAGGTCTAGGAGAGGGGGTATTTATACTAGTGAGGGGCTATCTGGGCTATGCTAAATATGGATATAGTACTTTAGTACCTTGCTGAGTCAGAATGCAGTCATATAGTATAAGTATGATCTGACATATCAAGAGATTGTCTAACTGCTGAGTCAGTTCACAGTCACATTATATAAGGCTAATCTAACTATATTATGACTGCTAAGCTATTTATAGGTTTAGGTACTATCTGGTTAGTCTTTGATGATATCACTATTGATGACATCATCACTAGCAAAGTCTGAGCAGTTTTCTGACTTCTGATATCATTAGTTTCAAGATGTCGTCACTTCTATTTCTTGCAAGATTAAGGCTATCCTTGGTGGTGGTGGTTGTACAAGGATAACTGGTCTTGGTTCTCTTTTTTTTTTGGCCTGCTGGTATATTTGTGAGAACTGGTCATCTTTGTCTAAAGCAAGGGCTCTTAATGTTGCAGCTGGGGGTTTGAACCTCTTGAAAATGATATTTTCTGTAATCTGAGGTAATTTCTAGTAGTAATATCTATTATGTGAATGGCTTAAGATTGGTTTCAATGATGTTGACTTTCTTGAGTTTAGATGAAGTATCTGTCACTCTCTAATAGAGGTGATACAGATAGAGTGAACAGAGTTATTTAAATACATTTTACTTCTGCTAAGTAATAAGGTCTTGTATAGTCACAGTGTATCTTGGTCTTGAGTTGATAAGTGCAGTTTGTAAACCTTTTGATAGATGAGATAGGGTTCTTTTTGTCTCAGTTTGAGTTTGGTACTTTTGATTTCCTTTTATAATAATACAGTACACCAAACTAATTATAGAGGTTCAGAGTTAGTCTTATGGTTGTAGTACTTCTTCTGGTGTTCTTGTATCTTAGCAGTAGGTTCTCATATTTGCTGGCATATTTTGTGTAACCAGATAATCTCTTCAGTAACTTGTTTTATAGTCTTGCATGTGGTTTCTAAATTGGTTCTGAGGATGACATGTGATTTTGGTGACTTGGAGATTGTGCACTTACAATCTCCAACAATTATATATACTCTTCTTATCTTATTTTTACTAATATTATAAGTAGTATTAATTAGAAAAGATCTAATATTAAGATCTTACTAAAATACTTATTATAACTTAATCATAGAAGTATGTTTTTTGCTCTTTATTTTATTACTTAAAGATAGAGATTTATATCTAAAATATATTTATCTTTTGGTATTTAGGTTATAGTTACTTATCAAGACTGACTCTATTACTTTGTCTTTAATCTTATTGAGTATATTCTCTATCTCAATAATACTAAAATCATTATAGTATACTCAAATAATGACTTAATATTCTCTATCTCTATTACTAATAAACTCACTTAGAATATTCTTTAATCAATATAGTCTTTATTTACTATATATATATAAGAACAATATTTAGTAAAAAACTAATAATATCAAAAGTATTAGTAGTAATAGTATAAGAGGGTTACTTTATTAAAATACTATTATATAGTTCTGAAAAAGTTTTCTGAAATTTCTGGATATTCTAAAAGACTGTTTTCTTAAAGTCAAGATCAATTTTATATAGAGTATATTCTTTACACTTATTGATTTTAAGATTAGATTAATATTTCAATTAAAGTCTCTTTTTAAACTTATTTTAGATATTTAGAATTTTCCATATTTCAGAAAGTTCAAGAAACTAAGACTAGCTTAGTTGAATTGGCATATTGCTACAGATAATACCCAATTAGGAAATTTCAAATTTTAGTTAGAACTATTTTTTTTTTTTT
>RBNI01003210.1:0-16407 GCA_003990745.1 Jimgerdemannia flammicorona
TTTTTCCTCTATAGGCTGGAGCCCCATTTATTAACTATCTAAAATCCTCATGCCATACCGGCAGCCACATTCTGCATCTCACCCCACCCTACTCTCACATTACAATTTCCAAACCAATAACAATCTAAGCACCTTTAGAATGTGAGTTGCAACCTCACTGCCCGAGTAACTAGATCCTCCTACCTAGCCTGCCCCACCCAAGAGTGGGTATGGGTTGTGAGCCCCAACCACCTCAAGTACTTGGTATCTAGTGCACCTGGCCTACCCCTATTAGTGCCTCCCTATCTTGCCCATCTTGCCCATCTTGCCTGGTTGCCCGATTGCCCATGTCATTTTTCCCATTTTGCCCATCTTGCCCATATTGCCTGTCTTGCCGTCTTATCCGTCTTACCCATCTTGCCCATGTTACCCATGTCTTGCCCATGTCATTTTGCCTGTTTTGCTCATCTTGCCCATGTTGCCCAACTTGCTGTCTTGCCTGTCTTGCCCATCATGTCCATATTACCCATCTTGCCCATATTGCCCATCTTGCCCATCTTACCCATCTTGCCCATGTCACCCATCTTGCCATCTTGCCCATCTTGCCCATCTTGCCCATGTTACCCATCTTGCCCATCTTGCCCATCTTGCCCATCTTGCCTGTCATTTTGCCCGTTTTGCCCATCTTGCCCATATTGCCTATCTTGCCTTACCCATGTTGCCCATCTTGCCCATTTTGCTGGTCTTACCTGTGTCATTTTGCCCATTTTGCCCATCTTGCCCATGTTGTCCATCTTGCCATCTTGCCCATGTTGCCCATCTTGCCCATTTTACCTATTATGCCCATCTTACTCGTTTTGCCCATTTTGCCCATCTTACCTGTTTTGCCCGTCTTGCCTGTTTTGCCCATTTTGCTCATTTTGCCCATCTTGCCTGTGTCATTTTGCCTATTTTGCCCATCTTGCCCATATCATCTGTCTTGCCATCTTGCCCATCTTGCCCATTTTGCCCATGTTGCCCATGTTACCTGTATTACCCGTCTTGCCCGTCTTGCCCATCTTGCTCATCTTGCCTGTGTCATTTTGCCCATTTTGCCCATCTTGCCCATGTCATCTGTCTTGCCATCTTGCCCATCTTGCCCATCTTGCTTGTGTTACCTGTCTTGCTCATCTTGCCCATCTTGCCCATCGTTTTGCCTGTTTTGCCCATCTTGCCCATGTCGCCCATCTTGTCTTACCCATGTTGCCCATGTTGCCCATTTTGCCCTATCGTTTTGCCCATTTTGCCCATTTTGCCCATGTTGTCTGCCTTGCCATCTTGCCTGTATTGCCCATCTTGCCCATTTTGCTGGTCTTGCCCATGTCATTTTGCCTGTTTTGCCTGTCTTGCCCATGTCGCCCATCTTGCCCATGTTGACTGTCTTGCTGTCTTGCCTATATTGCCCATCTTACCCATTTTGCCCATCTTGCCTGTATCATTTTGCTGGTTTTGCCCATCTTGCCCATGTTGCTCGTCTTGCCATCTTGCCTGTTGTCTTGTCCATATTGTCCGTGTTACCCATGTTGGCCCTTGCAGCCTCTTTCAATCTCATCCAATTGATGCCCATAGACAAACCCTCATACCTCTAGGTAAAAACCTTTGCCTGAATGTCCTCCACTCATGAGTCCCATAACTTCTTCTCAGCCAGCAGAGAGGAGTTAAGGCGCCAATGTCTGGGTCCATCTCCACTCCCCCCAAACTGCCCCTGCCCCAAAAGTCCCCAGTGATCAGACCATGGGCACCACTCTACCTCCAACATCTTCCAAACATCTGAACCCCAACACTCAGCTGTCAGAATCCAGTCAATCCTTGTATCCAAGTCATTCACTCAATGTGTGTAGACCCTGGTGTTGCCCAACCATGTTCTGCCCATATCCCCTAAGGAGCTCAAATTCTCCACCTCCTCTCATGCATCCAGACCTCCACTTCTCCCCCCTGCATTCCTCCCTCCATCAGTTCTGTCTAGATGCTGATCCCAAACCATATTAAAGTCCCCACCAAGAACATTGACCCCTTCCTCCAAGAGAATACCCTCCTCCAGCAGCTCCTTAGTCCACGCAGTCCTCTCACCCCTAACTGCTGGGCAGTAGCAAGAGCCAATCCTCACTGACTCCCACCCTGGCCAATACCAATCTCCCCAGACCAAGCGATCACCCCAGCTCCTGATTCCCCCCAAGTCTCCTCTACCCTTCCTTACCGGAATTGCCACTTTTCCAAACCAAGCAGTAGCTTCACCCAATTATCTAGTTCACTCTATCCAAACATCCTCATCCTCACACTATATATCTTATAGTAAAAAGAGATCAACCTCCAATCCCTTGAGCCAAGTAAAAATGTTCATATGCTGCCCAGATTCCCTTAACCCATTCACATTCAAAGAGAAAATGTTAGTTATACTGTTCATAAGAAATAATGTTATATACTGATCCCATCCTCTACAAGTCCACATTCGGCTCCTCCTGCACCAAGTCCAAGTTATGTTCAGTAGCTAGTTCCCTTTCTCCAGCTTTCTGTGCCTTCAATCCTCCCAGAAGTTCCAGCATCACCCCATCTTCTCTCTTCTCAAAGTCCTCACGATACTCTGGACAGGCCTCCTGCCAGAGCTGTAAACCATGATGCTCTGCCCAACAGTAGGCAGTCCGCTCACCAGTGACAACCCCCAGCTCCACCTTCCTCACCTCATCAATCTCATATCTCTCCTCATCTAGGAAGATTGTAAGAATCTCCACCTTCTGTGCCTCCACTACTCCATCTCTGCACAGAATCTGCACCCAATGCTCCTCAGGCATTACATATAGGTCCACTTCTCCCAACAGCTCAGCTGTGAGATTATCTATCATCTTGCTCATCCACAGCAGGTTCCCCACCTCCTTCCCTCTCAGAGTCCCTGGCCACCCTGTATCCAATATCATGGTATCAGCTCCTACACTGGCAGCCTCATCCCACTCCTCCTCTGGGACATCCACCAGCTCATCCTTACCAACCACCACCATCTGGCCCCCTTTCACTACATCAGGGACCCTAAAGTATACTCACAGGGCCCCCTGCATCAGTACATCTTCTGCTGCCCCTCTCTTCACCACCAGGCCCCTCCTGATAAGAGGGGGGGGGGTAGTATCCAACTCCTGCTCCCAGACCTCAAATGTACCATCTGCATAGGGGTCCTTGTTCAGTACCTTCCCAGCACCTTCCTTGTTTACCTCCACCTCCTCTTCTCCTTTACTAGCCCATACACTAGCTTCAATGCCTCCAGACTCCTCAGTTCTATCCACCTTCTTCTTAGCCTCTCCTCTCATGCTTGCCAACAGCTCTCTCTGCCTCATGCGCCCCTGGGCCCACTCCCACTGCTTCTTGTTAGTTCAAATCTACTTTCCATCAACAATCTCTAGATGTGTCGACTCCTTATAAAATTTCCAGATCTTTGCCCTCCTCTCAACAGTATTACTCAACTCCTCCAGAGCCTCCAACAAGTCCTCTTCCTCCTCTTCATTCCCTCACACCCTTGACACCTTACAGACAAAAGCCCCCCACATCAACACTGAGGGCCAGTCACTTGTCTTCTCTGTGGCCTCCCTTCCTGCCAGTCTAATCATCACATCCACATCACTAGTCCAAATGGATGTCCCCTCCGACACCTGGAAACCAATATCTACCACATCACTATACTCTGCCATCACCACCTCCACCTTCCTCCTCATCTCCTCCTTCATCACTATAGCCCCTTCACCACCAGCTACACCACCCTGGGGTCCTACCTCAGACAGCACATCATGGGGACTGCCACCTCCCCAACTGCCACTTTATTCTTCAGAGCCTCTTCCAGTAGGCCCACCTCCTCAAAGCCCACCTTGACCCCCTCTAGGCCCTTTAGGAACTTCACTGAGACAGCCCCAGCCACCTGCTTCAAGATAAGCCCCAAGACCATCCTTGCCATTACTGCCAAGCCTCAGAAGCACAGTATCACTGCAAACTCCAAGATTGATTTCCTGAGTAACGGTGTCACTATCAGCCCCATTATACCATCAGCCAGATCCCCCTTCCATATTGGGAACCCCTGCCCCATACCACCATCAACCATCACATCTCTTTTTTTTTTCCAATTGCCTGTCACACTGCCATCAGCAGTCCCACCCCCAGCCACAGCCCCTCCAGCCTCTATACTCGCATCCCTCACCTAAGTACCTCTCTCCCTCCCTAGGCTCTCCTTGCCTTTTCCCACAGCAGCACCAGCCCTAGATCTAGCTGGCCACCCACTCCTCTTCACCTTATCCACAAAACTTGGGGGGCCCAGCCTCCTCCCATTGCCACCAGACACTGGTCCACCTCCAGAGCCCTCGCCACCCTTCGACCCTCCAAAGGCCCCCATCCCCAGGCCATAACCCCTCTCAACATTCTGCCAGCCAAAAGCCTGAGGTCCACCTGACCCAGCATGCTCATCAGAACACTTGCTTGATGATATTTTTATAATACCTTTTCTCCATGTTGTGTCGAAAACCATTGCTTGAGGTTGATGTAATATGAATTGTACAGGAGAAAGGTGTGAAATATTACTCTCTCTCTTAGACACATTCAGTACTTTATTCCAAAAGTTATTGTTACTAAAGCTGTTACTTAATAGATGCTCCTGGGTACCAACAAGATGAAGAAAATGAATACAGTTATTGATATTAACCAACAGGTGCCCAAATTCGACTACAGAGAAAAGAATTACAGAATCAAGATAACCAGCTATAAGTAATTGAAAAAGAAGAAGAAAGTCATTATCCAAGAAGAATATACCAGTAGTGAAGAATCTACTATAGAGAAAGAAGAAGAATCTGAAGATAGAAATGATCCCAGACTCAATCTACAAATCAACCTGATAGATGATGGGCCAGAGGATAATATATAGGCCAAAGATACTATCTCTATTACAATTGGAGCTATTATAGGATAAGCTAGAAGATTTCCCACCTATCTCAAAAGGTACAAGTGCTCTGAACATTCCTCCAAGATTATTGAAATAAGGAATTTGCCTGGTGAAGCCTGCACTAAGTATAGAAAAAGAAAGAAGAAATACAATAACTCTCTGAAGACACCTATAACTAAAGCTGCAGAAGTACAAGCAATCTGGGGTCAAGAAATCTCTAAAGAAGTAACCCCTGAACAAGAAGTTCCCAAACAAAAGGAGCTCTTTAAACCTATCTCCTGAGATGACCCCTGCTGAATACTATCAGAAGATTATGATCCCTGGAATACTGAAGAGATATCAAGCATAGTCACCATTATCTGAAGATAAGAAATATACCAGGAAAGAGTCTTTTAGCTAGAAGGATGCCAGCATAACAAGGTCTTCCACTCTCCCTGAGACTACTACTATTAGTGCTACCTATTGAATTATAAAAAAGACAGAGATACTATAGACCAGAATCTTCAATTATAATTATACAGATAACTACCTTTTAAGAAACCACTACAATGTTGAAAATATGAGCCAATATATAAGTTTACTTCATCTGAACAGAAGTTCAGCCATTAGCCACTCTTTATCTATCTTTTAATACTGATTCTCAAGTCAGCAAGATATTAATAACTGAGAACTATATATTTGAACAATGGGTTATTATAATTATAAAAAATACCCATACTGCTGAGACTGTCTATATCAAAATATTCACCTTAGCCAAGATGTTATTATATATATACTGAAGAAAGGAGATAACAGAGCTCAGATCTAAAGAAATCAGACCAAGAAATAAAATAAAAGGCTCTCAAGATCTATGATCTAAGAGGTGATATTCTAGCTCTCATTAAATATAAAACCTCTTGAGAATAAGTGAAGATGCTATCAACTTCATGGAGGCCCTAGATCTTATGGAAAAAAGTGAAATCAATTATCTCTAAGATCCCTTTACTAGAGTCAGATGGCCACAACTCAAACTTAGAGTCTGAGGGCTTATCTCTACTAGAGTCTTAGTCTAAGAATAATACAAACTCAGTAAAGATATTACCCAGTATGTTTTACTACATCGTAAGGTCAAACCTCTAATAAAAGCTCACCAGGAAGATGTGGAATATGTCCTTCACAGCCTCAGATATAAATCTATCAAGTCTGGAAGAATAATAGTGCTTAGTATAGAACTAAATTTACAACTACTCAAAGGAACTTATATCAAACTGACCTTAAGGTCTAGAATTACAAGATAAGAAATAACTAGAGAAGGAGGAACAATAGACTCAGGATATGTAGAAAGGTCATTCTGAATAATAGTAATATAGAGTAGAACTGAATCTATAAAGGGCAAAAGATTATATAAGTAATCTTCATAAAAATCAAGACTTCTCACCTATAAGAGATCTCCAAACTGACTTAAGATATAAGACAAACTGAAGAATTTAGAAGCTCAGATAAGAAAGAAGTATACCTCCTCTAGGTTAATCTCTTCAAGAAGAATATCTCTCAACAATATACTATCAACTAGTCAAACTACTCAAGAATCTTATCCTAGAACCAGGAGAGCAGACCATCTTCAAAATCTTTATACAATCTAATTCAAGCAACCTCTTCTTCAAACCCAATGAGGACACCAAGAACCTAGATATAGAACGATATATATTTTCTAATAAAATGAATCCTATGCACTCTTGAGCAACTAACCAAAGCTAGGAAAGCTGCATTCTATCAAAAGGAACCATTATAGGCTATCTGGTGTTTTATTTCAATTAAATATAAAGAGAGGTTTATAAAAAAACCTATCTGAAAATAGCAGAAGGTCTCAGAAGAAAGATAAGTCACTTCTGCAATCCAGAAGAAAGTAAAGTCATCTACTAATATTGAAGAAGAATTGATATCTCAGCAGTAGCAGCAACTAGTAGAACTTCTTTATAAATACCAAGATATCTTTATAACAGACTATAGTAACCTACTAAACAATCCATCATACTACTATAGCATAAATATAGAAAATGTAATATACAACCAGCAGAGTCATATAGAATACCCTATTATCTAAAAATATATGAGTAGGAATACATTTAGAAACTCCTAGACAATAGCATTATCTAACCCTTTATCAGTCCCTGGGACAGCCCTACACTTATTATATCCAAGAAAGGAGAATAGAGACTCAGTGTAGATTACAGAAAGATCAACTTAATTACAGAAAAAGACACCTATCTCTTGCCCAGAATCAATCATCTTCTAGACCAATTATAAGATACCAGATATTCATCAGCTTAGATCTCTTTGCAGGATTTCATAAAATACTATAGACCCTAAGGATATTTAGAAAATAGCTTTTCTTACTTAAGAAAAATTATTTGAACATCTCTGAACTATATAATACACCTTCTATCTTTTAGAGAATGATGAACTCTGTCAATGGCCTATTGATCTACCACTCTCTTATTATATATATAGATGATTCTAATATCTATTCAGTAAATTCCAAAGAATCCCTATACTATTTAGAAGAATTCTTTCAGCTTATCTGCAAGAACCACCTGAGACTCAATGTCAAGAAATACTACTTTAGAAAGCAGAACTCAAATTCCTTAGATTCATAGTTTCTAAAAAAGAAATCTATACAGATCTGAAGAAAACAAAAAGATCAAACTAAGACTTTAAAGAAAATACTACAATTTCTGATACTAGTATCTTACTATAGAAAATTTATCAAGGACTTTGCTGAAATTGCTGCTCTAATTCAAACCCTTCTTAAGAAAAAAGTACTATACAAATAGATGGAACTATAAGAACTAGCCTTCAGAGAACTCAAACACTATATGACTATAGCACTAAATCTTATATAACTCAACCTCAGCTATTTATCTTATACATAGATTCTTCTAAAGATGATCTTGGAGCTATTTTAGCCCAAGAACAATCTGATTAGTAATACTATATAATAGCTTATATAAGCTGATCTATCTATTAGAAGTAAACCAATTATGGTAGTACAAAACTAAAATATCTTGCAGTTATATGGACAGTCACTCTATTCAAACACTATCTTATCAGAAAAAGATTTACTCTAATAACTGACTATACTGCTCTCAAATAGCTATTTAACTATTAAAAATCTACTGAAATTCTAGTCTGCTGGATCCTTATTCTACAGGATTACAAAATTACCATTATTCACAAAGCAGAGAAAGCTCACAACAATGTTGATAGACTTTTCTACCAACTCTAATAAATCAGAAGAAGGGTATGCTAAGTAATCATACAAATAAAACTCTCATAAATATTAAAGCACAAGTACTCCTCATCTGAAAAGAATATCAGAAAGCCCATCAAGGACAGGTGAATATAGAAGAAAAACTACAAACAATATATCAACATTGGCTCAATCTCAGAATATAAGACAGAAATATACTTAAGAAATGGAATATCTGCCAGAAATATCAGAGAAAGAAAATTATGAAGCATTACAATAATCAATTGCACTACTAGACAACATCTTTCAGAGATAGAGAGTAGATATTATTAGACCTCTACCAGTTATACTAAGAAGGAATATATATATTTCAGTATTTATAGATCATCTGACTAAATTGCCCAAAGCTTTCTCAATAGGAATTGCTGATCTTAACCATTGTAGGCCTTCTCTATGATCTCACACTCAGATATAGATTATAGGTAATATCAATCAAGATTATGAGTCAATGGATATATATTAATTAGTTACTTACAGTCACAGATTAGGAGTGGGTGGAGAGGTCTTATATTGCATACATATGCCAGTTCTAGACATTTAGCACCAAAGACATTTTGTGCCTCTATGCAATTTATGTATGCTAGCTAGTACCTGAGATAGATATATACTGCTTATACATTGGACACTCAGCAAAATAACTCAATTATCTGCTTTACCACTTGTTCACTCTACTGCTCATCTCCTTTTTTTGCATGCCTCAAGGCATTAACATCTGCATTCTGTGCTGATTTGACCCCTCTTCATAAAGTCAACATGAAGTTGGCTCTCTGGCATGCCTTCATCACATCAACCCCCCTTTTATCAAGTGAGTTCTATGCTTCCTCCATGATGGTTCCATGGAAGATGCTGTTGATGCAGTCTTTGTAGCATCCTACCTTGCAAATGTTCAATCCCAAACCATTGAAGAGGATACTATGAGCAGTTCTGCCACATACTGCTCAATGTATATTTCCACCTACATAGCATCCAAATGGCCTGGCCCTACAACCTCCCCTGTCTTGGATGATATTATGGACTATTTTTCTGAACAAGACTGCTGCCTCAATGAGCTCTTCAACCTAATCTGCTCTGATCACAATTCTGCCCCTCAACTGATTAATTTGGTACAACCTCCTTTTACTAACAGCAGAGTCTCCCTTGACTGCACTGCTGTCTCATTCTCTACCATACTATCAGCTGCCCCTCTCCTGCTCATCCCACCAGATCCTTATGCATTGGCTGGTGAGTTTCCATCTCTTTCTTTACTGGCCACAGTCATGTGGGGCATCAATCTCTTCTTGAAATACAGCCATATCAACCAGCATCTGCTGGTCATGGTGATCGATAACTTGTTCCTAGTGATAGCACTTGGTTGGCTGCTGGAATGCCACCCGACATCAGGAGTTCTGATGCGGGACTACCAATTTGTTGAATCTCTGGACAATTCAGACACATGCATTATCATCAAGAAAGCTACATCTCTATCCAAGGACCTCCCTGACATCTCCACCTTTATCTCCAGTTTACTCACCTATTTCAGCATCATCCATAATACCCACCTGGGTCTGACTTAACCTACATCATTTCTCTCTTACACCATTGACTTTGTCTCTCTTGCAAAAATGTTGCTCTGGCATGCCCTCCTCAACTACCATATTGCCTTCTATAACAAATACATCATTGAAGTCACATAATAGTATTTCAACTGAATGGTACCACTGTTGGGCTAAACATGACCCTGATTTATTCATGTTCCTGAGTCTCCATCAGAAGCTGCTGATACCTGTTTCTACTGCAGCTACATTTTCCAAAGTATCATCTCACTAATGCCAGATCTCTCGCTCAACTTGCACTAATTGCAGCCCCAGTCCCTCCAAAATCCTGCTGGTGTGCTATAGCTACAATGGATCCCTCTTCAATGGCACCCCAATGTGAGATCCTGACTATTACTGGCATAAATGCATATATATACATATATGCTTGAAATGCAGCCTTGACTACCCCTGGATGGACTGCCCTGACAATTCCTCAATATAACCCTAGGAACTTACCCCTGACCATGCAATATCCACCAGCAATACCTCTCTCCAACTGGCTCCAAACACCTTTCTCCATTGCTCTCTCTCCAAGCACCTCAATACTGCTTCTTCTGAAATCCAGGCTTGCTTCCCTCCACTCCCCACTGCCCTTCAGCCATCTGTCTGGTCACAAGCTCTCACCACATATCCAGACCAGGACCTTGCCCATGCTACCATTGATGCCATCTCTCAAGGCATCCTCATGGACTTTGATGGTACCTGATGTCATCAATTGGCTTTAATCACCAATCTGTTATTACTTATACTGAGGCAGTCTCCATGGATATCATTTGGGAGGTAGCAGCAGGTCATATATGTGGCCTGTTCTCAACTCTGCCATTTCCCTAATTCCACTCCTCACCCCTGGGCACAGTTGCCAAGAAGAATTCATTGTCCAAATAGTGATACATCCCCAACCTCTCCTGGCCTCAACATGGCCCCTCCATCAATGCTGGTATGATATAGACATGTTTCACATGTCTTACATATGCTTTGACAATAGATTAGACCTTATTTGGCACTTCAGCCAGGGCTACCTACTATCTAAAGTGAACCTCACCGATGCATACTGTCACATATATATTTACTTCTCTGACTCGGAATTACTTGGATTCAAATGGCTGGATCAGTATTATTTCGACCAATGCCTCCCGTTTGGCACCAGCTCATCCCTGTTTCTATTCAACATCTTTGCCAAACTACTCACATGGATTGCCCACCACCAAGGCCTCTATCATCTCCTCGATTATATAGATGATTTTATTCTCACTTCACCACCTGGTGATCTTCCCCTTGTCTCTTTCAATCTCTCCCAGTTCCTTCAACTCTGCCACCACCTTGGATTTTTTTTTTTTTTTTTTTTGTTTGCAATGGTTTATTGTGCGGACTTGACTAAATGTGTCATCTGTGCGAATACATCCACAATACAACACAATCAAAGGATACCGATGCTCCCTCGTACCTCCAGCAGTTGAGTGTGGTTCGGCCATTATATAGTCAAGAGGTAGCAAGCACCATCAGCACCTCCCCAATGCCAACTGACTCGCCCCACGAATGGCGCTGCTGCCACCACCTTGGATGGTCAATACAGCTACAGAAAATCATCAGCCCATTGATGTGTATCATCTTCCTAGGTATTGAATTAGATATAGATGCCATGGAGGCCCACCTTCTAGCTGGAAAACTCACTGGTATCTTAGATGAGCTCCACCACTGGCCCCTCTGACACTTTTGCTCTTGACCACAGCTTCAATCCCTCATCAGGTCATTGAGCTTCACCTACAAAATTATCCCACCAGGCCATCCATTTCTGTGGTGTTTTATCAACCACTTGATGAGCAACCATTCTGCTATCCCACTTGATGATGAATTTCAGCCTGATATCCAATGGTGGCTCACATTTCTACCACACTAGAATGGCATTTCAGTTTTCCACTCTGTGGACTGGACAGCTACTCCAGATGCTCATATATGGACAGATGCTAGTGGTGACATAGGTCTGAATGCCTACTTCAAAGTTGAATGGTTTACCTCTCCCTGGTCCACCACAATGTAACACCTTGACATCCAATTCAAAGAATTATACACAGTTGTTCTGGCTGCTACTACATGGAGCCCATGTTGGACTTTCCACTACATCTTACTCTACACTGATAACCAGGCTGTCCTTCACATCATTAACTCTAGCACCACTACTAACCCCATCCTCCTTGAACTTTTACACCACATCTCTCTACTGATGGCTCAATATGCCTTCCATTTCTGTGTGATATATGTCTTATCTCAAGACAATGACATCGCTGATGCCCTCTCATGCACCAATATAACCCATTTCTGCTCTCTTGCCTCCTCTGTACAGTTACTCTCTACACTGATAGACTCTACTGACACTCTTGCCTTCCACTCCTCATGGTCTTCTTCCTTCAGTTCAGACTGGCAAGTTTGACATACCAATCATGTTCATCCAGCCAGCAGCACTTCCTTCAATTATGCATGCTTCACACCCCAACTAACCATCCCGCCCTCCCTGTATCTGAGCTGGTGTTGATGTGCTGGGTCTGCTCACTGGCCCTTCACCGCCTTGCACCAACTATCATCAAGAAGTCTCTCTGCTGTTTGTTCTCTTTACATCAACTCCGGCCTGCCTGACCTACTAGTGGGGCTTCAATAACTGTCCAAAGTCCTTTGCAGCATCAAATGGTAGTTGGGCACTCAACCCACACAACCCTGACTTCCTTTTAGATCCAACTGTCTCTGCCGCCTACTCTCACACCTCCAACTAAATAATAATCCCTCTGACCTCATGTTCATGGCTGCTATCATGCTCACTTACTTTGGTTTCCTCTGGTCTGGGGAAATTACTTAGGACCACCCCTTTAACCCCACTATGTATGTATCCTAGAGTTGTGTGTTCTTTTGCCCCTCCCTCACCCTCCCCTCCCATATCATCCTCACTCTTCTCTCTTCTAAGACTGATCCTTTCCATCATGGCATCTCAATCCACATCCTGTGGGCACCCCCTGGCATTCTCTGTGCTGTTGCCCACTCTACTGGCTATTCCTTTCCTCTCTGGCACCTGACACTGCTCTGCTCTTTTCCCTGCCCAACTGGCAGGCATTCTCCTGGCATTGGCTAGTAGATCACTTGCAATCCTTGTTACCTTGTATTGGTCTTAATTCTCACCTTTATGCTGGACATAGCTTTCTGATAGGTGCTGCATCCAATGCCACAGTGGCAGATCTGGCTGACTATGAAATTTAAATCTTGGGCTGTTGGTTGAGTGATGCATTCTACTCTTACATTTATATGCCTATCTCATGCATTCTTTCTCTTCATTCTGCCACCATCCCCAATGTCTGTCTTCATTACTAATTTATCCTGACCACTCATTGACCCCATGGCTGCTCATCATCCTACCCTGCTGTACTGCCTATACCTGTTTCTAATGACTGCTTGTCAACCTCTCCACCCCACCTGACCTTCCAACCACTCATCAACTCCATGACTGCTCATCATCCTACCCTGCTGCACTGCCCATACCCATTCCTATTGACTGTTCATCATCCTACCCTTCTGTGCTACCTATGCCCATTTCTATTGACTGCTTATTGACCTCTCCACTCCACCCAACCTTCCAACCACTTGTTGACCCCACAACTGCTCATCATCCTATCCTGCTACACCACCCATGCCTGTTTCTAATGACCACCTATTGCTCCACCATTTCTCCTCCTCCCCTGAGTTTCTTATATTCCCTCTGCTCTCTCTTATCTCTCTCGTGGTATCCTGCATCTTACTTCATTTGGGAAATTTATTTGGACTGGACTTTATAGCCCTTTCTCTTTTTCATACCCCTTTCCTTTTTCAGACTTCTCAAATAAGATATATATATATATATACATATATATATTTCAGGTTTAAACATTGATAGCATAGAAACATTGAATAGGTAATATCAATTGAGATTACAAGTCAATAGATATACATCAATTAGTTACTTACAGTTATAGGTTAAGAGTGGGTGGAGAGGTCTTACATTGCATACATATACTGATTCTAGACATTTAGCACCAAAGACATTTTGCATCTCTATGCAATTCACATACACTAACTAGTATCTAAGATAGACATATGCTGCTTACATATTGGACACTCAGTAGAATAACTCAATTATCCACTTTACTACTTGTTCACTCTACTGCTCATCTCATTTTTTCCTGCCCACCATCTCCCTCTTTGGTTTTCCTTTTTTTTTCCATACTTGCTTCTGCTAGGCTGGGCGGGACTTTATATTCCTTTTCCTTTTTCATACCTCTTTCCTTTTTCAGACTTCCCAAATAAGACATATACATATATATCCATATATATATTTTGGGTTTAAACATTGATTGCATAGAAACATTGATTCAAAAGAACTTATTTCATAAGATACAGAATTTATCATTAATATAATCTCAAGTTATATCTGAATTTACAAGATCTATCTTAAATAAACTATATAATACTACTCTCAAGCTAATAGTATAATAGAATAAATAAATCAGACCATTAGAAAAGAACTTGTCTGAGTCAATTCTACTAACTGAAACCTCTGCTTACCTGAGATTCTATGGAAAATTTAGAACACCCCTACTATCTCTACTAAACAAAAGCTATTTGAGATGATGTTTGCCAAAAAAACCAGAACTACTGCTTATGAGAACCTCAGTGACCTCCTTGAAAAGGCAGAACAATTATATAATTAAGCCCAAGCATAGATAATCAAGGCTCAGAAAAGAAAAAAAGTACTATAACCAGAAGTAAAATAATCAAAAGATCAAAATTGGAGATCAAGTTACTAGTCTGGAGAAATATAATCAAAACAAACTTTGCTACCAAACTAGATTCCAAATTATAAGGATCTTATCTTATACATAATATCAGAGAAATAAGTATCTATATAAGAGGTATAAAGATATACACTCTGAGGACTCCAGTATATATCAATTATCTCAAGATATATCTTCCTCTTATATAATGATTCAAAGGATTGATCAATGTCTCTAGACTCTTATTCTTAGTTTTTTTCAAGCTCTGCTAATTTCTCTATCCTAGATTAGAGAAACTATTGGTAACTGCTTCCAATTGATCTAGATTTATCAAGAGAACCTCACCATAGCTCAGTGACTCCTAGAAATCCACTAGCCATAGACATACTATACTATTAGAAATCAACTACAAGATCTTTCAACTTCTGAGTATATCTATACCAGATACCTCACAGGCCTCACTTGAAGGAATACTATTATAGCAGACAGACTCTATACCATCTATAAGTAAAATACAGGAGTATTAATCTAGATCTAATTTTACCTTAAAGATGTCCAAAAAATGACCCCTACTATATATCTGAGGATCATCTATCATATTGAGAAACTATTCCCTAAAGAAGAAGAGAAGCCCTTAGAATGAAGTAGCTCTGAAACTGAAGAAGATGATAGTACAGGAGCTGATGCAGAAGATGTCTACTTATATTGAAATAATGACTAAAGAATAGCCTGAGACAGATTATCTTTTAGTGAGAGCTGATGTGATAAGCCAGCAGAAAAACATACCAAGTTATCATCCAAATTAGTCACTATAATTTAGCCATATACCATATTAAGTATACTAGACAACTGGGATGACCATATTGCACCAACTTATATAAATAGCCCAGACAGCCAAATAAGGGTACAAAGTATTCCTAGCTGGTACACTGTACCAGAATATGAGATTAGAGTTCCTAGCTAGCACACTATACCAGAACTTGAGATTCATGTGCCCAACAGGAAAAGCTAAAATTACCAGAAATAGCAATCTATAGTTAGCCACATAGCAACCAGATAGCAACCCACTTGTATAAAATATCCCAGAGTCAAGAGTGAATACACCTCAATCTGAAAAGTCAAAGAAAAGCAGCGAGCTTCCTTTTCAACTCTGGTTCACTTTCTGATAAAAAGCCTGAGAAATCTGCCAAAGTTTGAGTGAAGAACTTCACTGCCATTTGAAGAGAAACCCACAGCTTAAATAGAAGTCCGCCATCTTGTCACAAAGCCAGTATAGTATAAGATGCACTTTCGCAGTGAAGCCAGTCCCTCGACGTAACCTCGCGCAAACGAAGAAGTTTTTGACACAACTTTGTCAGCCAGAGAAGTTCGCCATTTTCGACTAATTCGAGAAGTCCGCCGATTCAGGAAGAATCCGCGTCATCGTAGTTATTTTCAAGAAGTCCGCTTGCATCCCTCAGACACAAAGCCAGTCTGTTTGACGTAACTTCGCAGTGAACTCACATTCGCGCAAACGAAGCCAGTCTTTGACGTAACTTTCAAGAGAGATAATCCGCGCCATTCCAGTTATTTTCAAGACGCCCGCCGATTCAGGAAGAATCCGCGCCCTCCGCCAAACCGAATTCTCCGCCAAAATCGCCAACTCGCCGCTTATTATGGAAGTCCACCAAGATCGTCACGCAGAAATCGCAAAACCTTTGGCAAAGTGTCTATCGAGTGACCAATTCAACGAAGTAGAAAAGGGGGGATTATGAAGCGTAAAATGTAGAATGTGTATAGGGGATGAAGCGGGGTAGGTTTGGCTATATGGAAGCATACGCCTCCAAG
>RBNI01003211.1:0-16406 GCA_003990745.1 Jimgerdemannia flammicorona
CCCCCTCTCCCACAAACGCCCCATTCATTCAAAACACATGGTTGAAGTTATTGCGGGCAACGCACCTCCTCCTTCCATCCGAACACAGCCAACTTATTAAACGCGACGCTATCCGACACCGGGTCGTACTGGACATCGGCGAACACGTTCATCACACGTGTCACGGATACCTTAGAAAATATTACTGAAGGTTGTGAGCAATAATACAGACCCAACAATATTGCCTCCTCCCAAAATGTTGCGAGGCGCACACGGGCCTACCTTAATGCACGTCACCGACCCTACCAGGCCCGCCGCCCCATCTCCCTCCCCGCCCTTGATCCTCGACACGCGCACGTCCACGTCCGGGAACCTCCGCGATGCGAGCCACTCGTCAACGAGGTCCTCGAGACTCTGCGCCGGCTCGGGGCTGGAACGTTGCCAAACCGGTGCCAGTTACATAAGTTGATAGAAAAGATATAAGTACGCTCCGTAAATCGTCCAAGACCAACCAACCTCTTCGCTCTGCCGTCTTCGCTCACGGCCAGCGCCATTATAGTCTTCTTGGCGACGCCGCCCTCATCCTCGTCCTCGTATGGCCGCTTGACACGGTGCACGGTCGCATTGGAGAGGTAGCTGGCAGGTAAAAAATAATGCGTGAGTGTGGGGAACATCAAGGGGAGCTCCTCCACTTCCCTCACAAACCTGAGGGCGCGCTCGGCATTCCTGCGAAGCGACTCGGCGACATGCGCGCGCGCTGCCTCTGGGTCGAGGAACTGTGTGGCGGCGTCCCTGGGCCGGTCGTCCGTCTTGGCGTCATCGCGGGACAGAAGCTCGGACTTGAACAGTTTCTCGGCGTCCCATTTCCGCACAAGGCCCAGCTTCTGTGCTTCAATTAAGGGTTCTGGTGATGGTGGGACGTTAGGAAAAGAGTTTCTCGTTATGTTTTGGGCGTTCAACTATTCACAGACGGCGCAATTATCTGCTCCCGTGGAACGCCAGGCACAGAACAGGAAAAGCACATACGTTCCGCCTCTATGGCCATCGAATCTAATCCTTCGATCCTCCTCTTAATGTTGTCGAGCGCGCCCTTGATCTTGGCGACGACGTCAGTTTTATCTCCTGTTCGGAAAGAATGGGTGCCGAGAGTCAAAGTGCAGCCCAACTTCGGCTCCCCATTGGCCCTATCACAGTAATCACTTTAGACGACGTTTGAGTGTTGCACTGTAGCGACTGAGACAAACTGCCATCGAGATTAACCTATGAGGAGGTCCTCCAATTGGTAAAAGTCGCTGACGGAGGCGCGAAGCTGGTTCAACTGGAAGGATTGTGTGGTAGAGCTGTAAGCCACAGGTGGTTGCAAGAGAGGCAGGCAAAGATTTGCCTCATACATACAGATGTGAGCATTGTGGTGATCTTTGCGATGCCATCCTTCAGTTCCACTTCGGAGAGGGTGTGGTTCTTGTTCTGTGCCATAAAGCAGAAAGAGTGTGTGTATAACAAACAACTCGCCAGATACGTGTCACAGTCACACGAGCACTCAAGGGTCCTTGTTTCCCTAGCTGAAATGTCCGACCGCGTCGTCCTCAACGTTGGCGGCCGCCGCTTCGTCACCTTCCTCTCCACCCTCCGCCAGTTTCCCGACACCGTGCTCGGCACCATGTTTGCCGAGGACAACATGCCCATGGCGAAGACCGTCGACCCTCAGGAATACTTCTTTGACCGCAACGGCGACGTGTTCGCCGTCATCATTGAATTCTACCGCAACGGCGGGAGGCTGTTCCTCCCCGACAAGTGGGAGAAATTTACGCGGGAGATGTTGGGTACCGATTGAAGTTTCTTTTCGTCTGTCCGTCGCATCTGCGCCATCAATTCACTCTATTGATTTTGCCCCTCATCCAGCCGCCGAACTAGACTACTTCCAAATCCCTCATGACTCCTCCCTCCTCCCTAACCAGCCCGGCCCCCCCACCGACAGTCTTGAGCCCCCCACCGACAGTCTTGAGCACCTCGCCTCAACCCTCCCTGCCTCAAAGCGCTACCTATCTGACCTGCGGTCCCTTTGCCTTACGCGCGCACACCGAATCATGCGCCTCTACGGCAACTTCCTCCTCCGGCTCTTCTGGCTCGGCATCGAGTTCAGTCATTCTCGAGGGCCCACGGAGATTGGCCCCAAGATGCGGCTTGACCTCAAATTCTCCGAGGATGGTGCTGGTCCGATATTTCTCCAGACGGCGTCCCTGAACCTGACGCGGCGCTACTATGGTGACCGGTCACCGGGATCACAGGAGTTGCTAGCACGCGTTCCCTCCGAGGAATGGCAGGAGGTCGACTGGTCCGCATTGATCTCGTTTCTGGAGATGGAGCCGGAGACGTCGCGCGAGTCGCCATATCTGAGGGGGAAGGAGGAGGGCGTACTCAAGTGGGTGAGGGATGAATTCGTGCTAGCGTTGGCCAAGGCCATGGGGGATGCGCAGGCATTACAGAACATCCTCGTCGATCGGACGTCGAACCATCGATGTGTGGTTAGGATCGAGATCAATGGTGATCGATTCCAGTGAGGTTGAGGTGGCGATTTGGTTTGTATTATGACTTTTTTCAAGGATCGATTTCATGTATATATAATCACATTTTACGACGTACCACTGTAGCTATCGAATTTTGGACACGCCTCAATCACATTTTTGGCAGAAAATCGCGAGCCATCCGACCTTATAAGTCCTGTGAATATTCACGACCGACTTTTTCTATATTATTCATTGAGCCATGCACCACACCTGAGAATGCAAACAATATATACATATAGCCACTGCTTCCAGGTAAATAATAAATGCATGACAAAGCTCATGCAAGTCGCCATAACTGGCACTAGACACTCAAACTTTCGCGCTCGCCCCTCCATCCCTACCTCTTCAATAATCCATCCTAAATCTCTTCAACCCATAGGGATCCTCCTCCCCCCCTTCCCCCCACTCGAGTTCGTCCCTCCCCCTGACCTTCCCAACACCCTCCTTCTCTAGCTTCCTACACAGCCACCTGACCAGTACAGGCACACTCTCGCACGTCCTAAGCACCTGGGTCATTTTGGCCTCGTCGAGCGCCAAGTCTGCCTCCCGCGGGCGCGGCGTGACGCGCACCGAGGGCTGGACAGGTGCGTGCGCGGGCACCATGATCTCGAGGGAGACCAAGGCGAAGGGCCGTGACGGGTGCGAGAAAGTGACAAAGAGGGCTTGCGGCGGGTGCCGCGCCCTGATTTCGAGCTGGATCGTGCGGTGGACAGGAGAGGTGGTAGAGGAAGAGGCAGCGGCTGTAGTAGTGAAGGGAAATCAGTTGAGTCTGAATTGTATTTTCGTCAGAGGCTAGGTGTGGAAGCAAGAAGCTACCTACCGTCCAGAATATCATCTAGCGAGAGCGAGGTCGTCTGCACTTCTAACGACGATGGCCGATACGTTTGCGCGTTGAAACAGCTCTGGAACAGCGCGTTGAAGATCAATTGCTGCCTCAGACACTAATACCATGATGAAAATAAAGGCCGAATCAGCCACACGCCATACAATTAATAAATTGATGCAAACAGCAACATACAACGAATATTCTGCCTTCCCATTCCTCCCCCACACTCACCTGCATCACCGCAAACAGTTGCATTGGGTGTGCGAACGGGATCCGCTCGATGACCTTGGCCCTCGTATTCGTGTCGCCAACGAAAGCGTACTTTTGTGTGACGGGCGTGTCAGCAAAGGTCTGCAGTCCGTCCCATTGCTCCGTTAGCTGGAATCGGTATGCATACCATACGTAGCATGCAAATACAGTGCCCACTCACCGCCTCCCACTGCACGGTTTGCTTCAATAAAAACGAAAGCCGTCGTTGCGATTCATCTGCTGACGAGGCTGCCGGGACGGCGTCGGCGATCTGGGGGTGTCGTAGGGAGGATGCGGGTCAACCGCTCGGGGTGTTATCATTTATATTAACCCAAACTAAGGCAAAATAATCTCAAAAGCCTTGACTCACCAACAGCTCTTCCAAAGATAAGCTCGTCCCGCTCACTGCAGCTCCATCCCTCTCCGCCTGCATAACTATTCTCAATTGACGCAACGCCACCCAAAGTGATATATATATATATCAGCACACAACACTGGCAAATTTCCACACCGCCCCCAGCAAAACACTCACCCTCTCCCAAGCCCACACCCACGCCACCGATCCCGACCGCCTGAGCGATAGCCTTCGCGATGCCCTCGGTGACCGCGACGGGAGGCTCCACCCAAGCGACGAACCGCAGCATGGCCGAGGCGGACGAGGTAACTAGTGGCTGGACGAAGCGGCATGGGGTGGTGAAGTGCGGATAGGTCAGCTCTGTGATGATGGCGAGGTGGGCGCTGGATGATGGGACATGGACGGGAGTGGGCAATTGGATGAGCACGCGCACCCCCATTCGAAAAAAAATCTGACAAAGATCTATATTCATCATAACGCTCCAAAGCAATCCGATACCAACCCATCCTCCCCCGCCTGTACCGACTCCTCGCCTTCGTCATCCCCAAGTAGGTATTGGGCCCTTGCCGGTGGCAGGAACGCGGTGGGGGTGCGCGACTCCTCGAATTGGATCCACAACCTCGCGAGCTGATCGAGGTTCTTACACGGTTCACCTGTAATAAAGCACACGCGCTCGGTAAGCCTGGATGTCGGTCCGATCCCTCTCCCACCTTCTTGTACCCATAAAACCTCGCCTACCTCGCTCCAAGAATCCCCTCAGCTCCTCCCAGTCCATGTCAGCGATCACGGCGCGCGGGGCCCAGTATGCCAGTGACAGGCCCGGGTGGACGCCGTGCAGGAGCGGAACGCCATGGCCGCAGGCAAGGACCATGGGGAAGTCGTCCATGCAAACGAGCCTTTCGGTCGGGAGATGTAGAGATACTGGATTACATAATATTCTTATCGAGAGAATAAAGCAGCGTCGTCTGAAGTTGGAGAATGGGATGCAAAGCATACATCTCTTGCTGCCATATAGAGCGAATATCGGCCGCCAAGTTCCTTATCACCACAAAGAAGTCAATGGTGGGATAAAGTCCGTTGAAACGGTCGCAATGCGCCAGGATGCCTAGGTCGCGGCGGAAGGAGGGTGCGTCGTGGGATCTGGTGGAAGAGATCATTCACAGCAGATGTTGTGTTGGACTCCCGATGTCACGTATTTTAACGATGGACGACACGCCGGCGTACCTTAGATTCTCAGCCAAGATCAGGTCGACCTAGAGGGCAGACATAAAGCGATCAGCAGACGCGCCATCACCGAGCTATGCAACACCCAGCATCTATGGACGGCGCGAACGGAACCACGTAATCCTAACACCCACTCTATCATCTTGATGCATTCCAGACGCGTACGTCACATTAACCTTGCGTACGGCGCCCGTGCTCTCAATTTCGATCTTGCCGTAGGGAGAGAAGAGGGATAAGGGAGGGTTGTAGCGGGAGGTTCGGGTATTATAACCGAATCTACCATTTGCAAAAACTTCAATCCCAACTCCAAACGTTTACTTACATCGACGGCAATGACAATACCCTCAACGATGATGGACGTGACGGCGGAGCCGGACTTGTTGCCGGTGTCGGTGTAGGTCTTTAGGCTGCATGCGCATACGAATTGGCTTAGGGGATCTTGAGGTGCGCTTCGCTACACATCAAGAAACGCAAAACGGGAAGAGAGAAAGATGACGCACCCGAGCTCCTTGGTGATGGCCTCGACTTTTTTAACGATCCGCTGCGTTTTCTGCTCCGCGTCGTGCGTGGTCGCGTCGTCAATTAGGCCATGACATGCACGGAGGCTACGCTTGGCGTTTTGGACGGCGCTTTCGAGCCCGGATTGTTCCTGGATTACGTAGGTCAGTGTAGAAAGGGGAGAAACGTAAGCGCGTACGCTCAAGATTATCAAAACGTTGGGTATTTGGCAGCCACGCCATGCTCACCTTTATTAAGATTCCGTACTTGCGGAAATTAACCTCAGCCGCATTCTCCGGCACGACCTCGGTCTCGAACTGCGCGCACACGGCCCGCACCGCCACGATCGCGCGCTCAAATTTCAGCCGCGCTTTGTCAATGTTGACTCTACCCAGAGCGTGGAGTGCTAACATGCGAGCATCGGGAAGACCGAAACATTAAACACCCATCTGTGCAAGGCCGCAAAAACCACGTGCGAGAAACATACTGTCGGCCTTGGGCGCCGCCTCAGGCACCTGCGGAGGCACGGCAAGACCAGTGGTGTGCAGAAGGATGCCCCACTGATCACATGTAGTTTTTAAAACGTCACGGAGCTCACGTATAGAGGAGTGGATGGTGGGTTGCGAGTCTGGCATGGTTGTATCTGGATAGGCAGCGAGGGAGCAAGGGGGTGTTGATTCTTGTTTGTGGGTTTAAATCACGTGATGTGTGACTTGTTTCTCGTCCTCGCCAGCCACTCGTACGAATAAACGAAGTCTTTTTTTTTTTTTTTTTTTGAAGCGCTTCCTACCACAAACACAGCGTGAAATAAATTTTCCTTGTACATCGTCTATTGCCCGTCCGTTCTCCAACTCCCACAAATTCACGGAACTCTCGCTTTCCGGACAACCCACCATTATCTATTGTTCATTCGTTTCCCTGATCCCCTGATCCTAACTCTCGCACGTAACCCTACCGAATCACAACTCGCTCAGCATGTCCTTGACTGCCTTATAATAGTCGGGACTCACGTACTCCTTCAACTCCTGCTTGGTGACCCACGCGTAGTCCACCACCTCGTCGTTGTCAGGCCGCACCTGGCCGGCGAAGATGTGTGCCTTCATAAAGAAGACCTAAGAATTCCACAGATCACGTGAGCAAAGACGAAGAAGCAATAGCAGGAAATGCACAAACAAGCCGAAATTCTCACCCTCGCCCCCTTGGCCTTCGGGTCCTTAGCGACGTAGTCGTCGGGAAATATGTATTTGTAATGACCGATGGGCGTCCGACCGACGAACCAAACGTCCATATCCGGGCCACACTCCTCCAAAAGTTCGCGTCGCGCGGCCTTGTCGATGAAGGGGGTGCGGAAAAATGAGATCAATGGCCATTTTTTGCTTGAATGGGCGCACTCGAAGTAGATAAACCACCCCTAATGATACTTCTCCGCCAAACCGCCCATTCCAACAAATAACGAGCAAAAGAGAGATAACAGAAAATACCTGATGCAACAGCTCCCCAGTTCCCACCCCTCCCTGTGGAAACTGCCATGCGTGCTGCTCCCTCGGCTTCTTCACGACCAGATACAACGATCTCTGCAACGCGCGATCAAGGCTCTTCATATCTCCCACACGATCCGCCTCCGTGATGCGATCTGCGTACTCAATCTTAGTCTCCTGCTGCTGCACGCGCTCCTCGTCGGTTTGTGCAAGCTCGGCAGCCTCCCTCACGGCGTCTTGTATCGACAGCGGTGACCGCATGGCCTGGTTGCGAGCGGCCTCCTCCTCCTTCCATCGGCGCTCCGCGACGGAGCCCTTCTTAAAATAGAAGCCGACGGGGAAGGGAAGGGCAGCAGCGCGAGCGAGTTTCTCCTGGTAGGCGAAGTAGGCGCGCTCGAAGGGGGTCGGATCGCGGATGATCTGTGGGTCGCGAATGAGGACGACACCAGCAACGATGCGATAGCCTTTGGCGATGAGGGGCACCCACAACGGTGCAACGGTGGTGGAGGGGGGGGTGGAAAGGGGGGTGGTCGGTGGCGCGGAGGCGGTGTACTTGCGAAGGGGTCGCGCTGCCGAAGCTGGGTTGTGGAGAGGGGAGGATCAGCTGCCGATGAAGGGGTTTGGCCGTGAATCAAGGCAAGCCCGGGTGCAGGTAGGCAACAGCATACCTTGTGCCGCGTTGGATAATAGACGAGCGGACGCGGTTGCAAAGTGCGGTCGCGGATACATTATGGTCTTCGGGGACGCCCGTCGACTTGCAGCTTGGATCTGTTTACTGATCCCAAAATCGAGGTTTCACGTTTCACGTGACTGGGAAAAGCCACGATGCGTGGCTGAGGTCAGAGGTCAGAAGCCTGGAAATGACAATTTGGCCAACCCATCAACCCAACCCATCAACCATCAACTCATCAACCATCAACTCATCAACCACCAACCCATCAACTATCAACCCATCAGCCATAAAATCGCCTTCTACCCTCTCAAAATTAAACACTCAACCATGCCCGCCTCCCACTCCGAGCTGCTCTTTTCCTACGACCTCATCTCCCCCGAGGTCCAGGCTGCCCTCCCCCAAGGCTACCACCTGCGTGCCCTCGCTCATGGCGACTACGAGCGCGGCTTCCTCAAGACCCTAGCCGTCCTAACCGAAGTCGGAAACCACTCCAAGGCCGACTGGATGGGTAGGTATCCTATCAGGCTACGTCTGGACAGATTCACACGCCCTTATACAGGCTCTATTTCATGTTCGGCTCTCACTGAACCTTTACCTACCCGCAACTTTCGCAGAGCGCTTCGACTACCTCAAGAAGCATAATCACGAATGTATGTACGCTGCGGCTATTCGCGTTTGTTCTTCTCACAACCTTCTTCTGCCACTGCCTCCATCTCACCGCCCTACCCACACAGACTTCACCATCGTCATCGTCGACCCTCAAGATCGCGTCGTTGCCGCTGGCACCATCTTCGTTGAGCGCAAGTTCGTCCATCTCAACGGCCTTGTACGTCGGCTGTTCCGCCTTCTTTTTATATATTTTTTTATTCTTCCTTATTATCTGTTCGATAAACGTGAGATTGCATTATTCCCTCGGCACGCGCTGCTAGCAATTCTCACTTATTCGCTCCGCGCCCGAAATTCCCAGGTCGGCCACATCGAGGATATCGCCGTTGACGGTAACCAGCAGGGCAAGAAATTTGGCCTGCGCATCATCCAAGCGCTCAAGTTTATCGGTGCCAAGACCGGATGCTATAAGGGTGCGTGCGATAGATTCTGTGGGCCTTGAATTGGGATGCGCTGTCCTTTTTTTCGAGATCACGGATCGGTATTTCCTAACTTATGCATTGTTTGCCATGTCGATCCTATAGTCATCCTCGACTGCTCGCAGAAAGTATGTTCTATCATTCCTTTGCTTTGCCCCCCCCCAAAAAAAAAATAAAAATAAAATAAAATTCGCACGCTTTGTCTCCTCCTTGCGTTCTGTATACGTATACCCTCCTACCCGCGCCTAATCCACTCAACCTCCATCATCATCCCACCCTTCTCGCCGCAGAACATTCCCTTCTATGAGAAGTGCGGCTTCACTCACAAAGAGTATGAGATGGCCTGGTACGTCCCCAAAGACGCCATCAAGGCTAAGCTGTGAGCGACTCCACTACCGTCGACTAATACCACCAGGTGTCGGACTCCGGGGGGCCTCGGTGCGAGGGGGTCGCCTTGTGTTTAAGATGTATATAGAATGGATGGTAACGAGTAGGTGGTTCCGAATAAATGGAAATTACGATTTTGAATTCGAAATCCGTTGCAACTCGTGTATCCGTGTTGGTTGAGATAAGGACGCCCAACATTTCTGATCTCAATAACATGTCAAACGTCGGAGTCACTAACATCGCTTAGCTCGATATTTTCATTCGATTCCACCGGGTCCTTCCGATCGAGATCCTCACGCACGTCTGACGCGGCAGCACCACCACCAGTATCCATCGGTTGCTTTCACGGTGTGCTTTTGGACTATCTCCGCGATGTTGCCTGATATCTGTCCAAGTTTGCTGGAAGTTTGAAAGTGTCGTAATCAAACCAGTTCCAACCTTTCTTTCCTTCCACGAAGTTCAAGATGCGCTTCCCGATTGGCGTTGTTCTCGGCAGACGTGTGTGGTGGTTACAAAACGAGAAGGTGTAATACTGCGTCCCTTGATTTCATCAAGTCCCCGAAACAAGAACCATGAACGCCAGCGACCCATACTCGATCCACATCACGCGCGAGATTGACCCCCTCCCACGCATCCCGCTCCTACCAACCGACAGCGTCACACTGGGCAACCTCTTGGGCCAAGGCGGCTTCGGACGCGTGTACCGCGGCACGCTGCGTGGAATGACCGTAGCAGTGAAGCTCATGTCCGCCCCGCGGCTGTCCACCGAGGTGGAACGTGTGGTGCAGAACGAGCTCAGGCTGCTGGTCCGGCTTCGACACTGCAACTTTGTTGTACAGGTTCTCGGGTACTACCGCACCGATGACAGCACTGTCGCCATCGTGCTCTCGTCGCGGAGAGGGGCGATGTAAGGGAGTTCCTAGGCGCGGGGGACCTGAGGGGGGATTGGTCCACCAAGGTGACGAATGGTCGACATTATTGATTTATGAGCGTGTAACGCCGGCTCGGGTGGTTGCGAAGAACTATAGCTGACGGTGTCTTTGGACGGGGTGACTGTTTTCTGACAACATAGGCACGGATCTGTGGAGATATTGCCAAGGCGGTGGAATTTGTTCATGCCGAAGGAATTATTCATGGTGATTTGAAGGCGACGAACATCTTGCTGGATCGCTTCCTCACACCGAAGGTAGGTTGTCCGTCCGCTTGTTTCCTGTGATTGATAGGACAAGCGGCATCGATAACAATGAGACTTTTTATTGCCAGATTACCGATTTTGGGATCAGCAGAGCCTTCACCACCCTCATCGGAGGTTCATAACCCAGCTTCACCCTCCGATACGTTGCGCCAGAGCGCTTACGGCATCCCGACAAGCGATTCACCCACCAGGAGTCCGTCTTGAGTGACATCTATGGGTATGGCTTGATTGTGTGGGAGGTCGCGACTGACGGAATGCAACCATACGCGGGAATGAACGACATGACGCTCAATATCGCCAAGATCAGCGACGAGATCAGCGACGACAACCAGCTCCAATATGTTGGTGACCTCCCCGACGACACGCCCCAGGTCTTCCGCGACATTGTGTGCCAGTGCCTGTCGGTGGATCCAACTCTCCGCCCATCCCTCGCATCCGTCCAGAATACCCTCGACGCGTACATGGCCACCGCGCCGGCCCCACGGGCGCTCTATGAAGTCGACTCCACGGGACTGGCGCCAGCGGCGGCCGCAAGTGATTCTGGGTGGCTCCCGATAAGTCCAACGGTGCCGAGTGCGGACATCGGCGTCAATGAACTCAGCACGCTGTCCAGGCAACAGAGGGAGGCCTTTGGGGTCGCCATGTACTATTACCAGGAAGGCAAGCTGGTTCAAGCCATGGAGTACTTCCAGGTACCCGAGTTGCGAGACCACTCGATTACTCTACGAATGCTGGGTCACTGCCACATCGCTGCTGGGAATGATCCCGTGGAGGCGTTCCAGTGCTTCAAAAGATCGAGCGAGGGGGGCGACGCCAAAGGGCAACTTGCGCTCGCCTGGTGCTTTGACAACCGATACGGGACCTGGCAGGATCTTGCGTCAGCATTCGAGTGGTATGTCTCGAGGCAGCGGCCGAGCTTCGGAAACCGAGGTGGTTGGAGCATCTATTGGAGACCTTTGGCGACCAGAGTGCAGGCAATTCCGCTTTGGACTGGCTTTCCAAGGTCTTCATGCCGAATGAGTCGGAGGTTCTCGCAAAAACGCTCCTGGAATCCGTCAGGTCGGGAAATATTCGTGCTCGGAGGCTTTTCGCGTTACTATACTACTCTGGAAAACTTGATGGGATTCACGAAGGCCTCGAGATTCACACAAATGATAAGCTCTTCTTAGGGCTCGTCGAATACAGTATCGTTGGGAACAAGGAGGCACAATCCGAAGTCCACCGCCTCATTAAAGCCTCTCCACCCGATGTCGCCGCTCACCTCCCTGAAGCCTTCCAACTACTTCTAGAGGCAGCAACGGCATGATCAGCTTTTTGCCAGTGTCAAATTGGCCGGTGCTATTATTTTGGCGCTGGCGTCGATCAAGACGACAAGAGATCCTTTAGCTGGTGTAATTTTGTTGCGCAATTCAACTTATCTTGCCTGCACACGGGTGGCAGGGGCACTGACAAGAATCTGAAGGAGGCCTTCTATTGGTGCGAGAAGGCCGCCGAAGCTGGGTCTTTACTGGCGCAAATGGGGCTCAGTTGGATGTACATGAATGGTGCGGGCATTGAGAAGGACCCTGATGCGGCATTCCAGTGGGTTTCGAGGGCAGCACAAGCTGGGAACGCTAACGCCCAGAACTCGCTCGGTTACTGCTATTTTGCCGGGGTCGAGGTTGACCAGGACTATGGAATGGCAGCGAGGTGGTACCTTCGGGCTGCAGAGGCCGGGAGCTTGCAAGGAATGAAAAACATTGGCGTCTGCTACATTTCTGGCAGGGGCGCCAAGGCGGACGTCGCGGCGGCTTTCAGGTGGTTCTCCAAGGCCGCCAGCGCGGGGTACAGCGACACCCAGTGTAATCTCGCATTTTGCTATATTACTAAGCGGGACGTGGACACCGGAATTTGGTGGCTTCGGAAGTACGCCATGGGGTCCCCTGAGGCCGCCCTAGAGGTATTTAAGAACGCCGATAACGATGGATTTGTCAACAAAGGTCACTTGATGGAAGCATATTTACTGTTAGAAAAAGTGATAAAGGAAGGTGGAGTTGCCGCGGGATGGAATCCGCCAAAGGTGCAGCCAAAAGTGCCGCCAAATGAGATGACAAAGGAGATAGCAAAGGAGCTGTCTCAGACCACCGACCTCAGCGTCAAGACTCGGCAGAACTGGTTCTCGAAACTCGTGCGGAAGTGACGCCCGTGTCCTTTTGGCTCACGCGACAGGCGCAATATTCGTGGCAGTGATGTGTTGGCGAACGCCACGGTGCGCGGCGAGATATTGGACGTTGGGCTTTGAGGCGCTGTTCTGGCTAGCCCCGTTGTTATCCAGTGGATATTGCTGGTATGCAATGTGGATACAATGCGACCCGCACTAACGAGGGAGATTGCGGGTCATATTTTGGGCTGTATTCAACACCATTACGGTGATTGTGGTTGGGAGTGGATAATTGGTCAAAGCTGTCCCGATAAATATCAAGGGTTGTGCATTTTGATATTTGTTCAATTATAGACAATAAACCCATTATATGGCGCGATGTGGAGGTGCGGATTGATGATTGCCGGATTCGTCGGCCAACAACTATTCATATCTATGCCATTCTTTTGGGGCATTACCGTGATCGACAACTAGTTTTGAATATGGTTCTCGTGATAAACGATCTTTTTCTAGTATGGTCAACTATCATCCCTTTTTTGAGGAGGACGGGGTGACGTCAGTGCGTTGGTGGGCAAGATCAAGATAACGTTCTCACCTCAATCCCAAATCGGATCGGCTCACCTCCGAAAAAGTTGAATCGAAGTGGCTTAGCATAAGTATACTGACGCAGCTCATTTGGTTTTCGCAACTATACCTTTGCAAACGTCTAGTCCCTATTTCAGACTCTGTGTCTGCTGTTTTGCGCATCCTGAGCCACGTTCTTTCCTTTTCGCGTTCTCGCCTTACTTTTCGCATCCTTGCCTTATTTCGTGTTCTCTCACCTTACTTTTCCTTACTTTTCATGTTCTCACCTTGCATTTCGCATTCTTGTGTTCCTGCCTTACATTTCACATTTCCACATTCTCTTAAACACCCGACTTTTACTTTCGAGGGTGAGTAGCTCCCTAATGCAGAATTCGTATCTGTTGTTTTGTTTAATTGTGACCTGAGCCATGCATTCCCATCTGTATTTCTCACATTCTTGTCTTATATTTCCGTATTCTTGCCTTACATTTTAGGCACGTGAACAAACCTTCCTCGAAGTAAAACTCTTACTTTGCTTTTGCATTTCGCATCTTCGTGTTCCATCTGTATAGACCAAGGAAGTATTACCAGGTTTGTAGCGCCATCGGTATGATAATCGTTTGGTTGCCACCGGTGATGGACTGGTAACCTTCTTTCCTTAAATGTGGATCAGAATTACTTGTCTATGGCATCTTGCCTTTCCTTCAATGTGGATTGGGGTGCTCTTAGTATCTTGCCTTTCCTTTATATTTGCCGAGTTTGTAGCGCCATCGGTGTGGCATCGTATGATTGCTACCGGTAACGGACTTGTAACTTTCCTTTAATGTGGATTGGGGTTACTTGTCTATGGTATCTTGCCTTTCCTTCAATGTGGATTGGGATACTTGTCTAGTATCCTGTCTTTCCTTAAATGTAGATTGGGGGTACTTGTCCTACTTACGTATAATGGATTTTTATTTCCTTTATACATACAGATATGTCATCCAAATATAAACCGTTTATTCTCTGTGGGAATCCTCGTTATTCAGTATATATTGCTGGAGATCTATCCAATACTACTCACAACGACATCGAGGCATGGCTCCGAACAAAAATTTCGTTGAGTTTTTTTTTACACATATTGAAGTTTTCCAATAACTCGTAAGTATTGGTAATAGGTTGTCTATGCTAATATATAGTCATGTTCAATTTTCTTACGATCTTGATATTTTATAGCTACGGCCACGCCCATTTCAATACTGAAGAAAAAGCCGGACCCTTCTACCCCAGTATGGGTGATAGGGCCTTCCAAGGGCCGAATGGAGGAGTTGTATATTTCAACTCATCAACAGCTTTGGGCGTCACTACACAATACAGGGTATTTTCTTTTCACATCTTCTTTAACACTTTTTATTTCCTTTGGTCTCCAGCTACCTCAAGTAGATCACACAACCTAAGGGGCAGACGCCCAACAAGCAAAAGTAGGTCGCGCAGAGATGGAAGCAGGTCACAACCCAACAGACAGAACCAGGTCGCGCAGCCTAACAGGCAGAACCAGGTCACATAGCCCAACAGGCAGAACCAGGTCGCGCAGCCCAACATGCAGAAGTAAATCACGCACAACAGGCAGAAGCAGGTCATGCAGTCCAACAGGTGGATCCGACATCTGTCAGGCGCAAGAAAGAGTACTTGCCTGAAAATCGAGATGGCTGTACAATTTTTGAAACTGGGTTTGTATAGAGTTTGTGTAAATGATTGTGCATATTATCTTTGCTGCGTGCGTATATTAAATAACACATTTTTATTCTTTTATCATAGTGATACATTCACTATTGTGGTGTCTACCCCGGGTGTAACTCAGAAGGATCATGTCGAGATTGCCGTTGATGGCAACGATGACAACCTTATTATCTCTGGCGACGTGACGGGTATATTCCAGAATATCTCTGGCACAGTGGTTATGAACAATATGCCAGATAAGGTTGAAAATCATGTGTCACTTCCGACGAGGTAAGTAAAATAAAATTACGTAAAATATTACGAAGTATTGGTTCACAAATGTTTCCAAGTTTTTTTATTTTTATTTTATTTTTTTATATACTTTAGGATAGATTCAGAAGGCTCTATTCAGACTGAAGTCGCAAACGGTCTAACGAAGATCACTGTCAACAAGATCAAGATGCGTCCTCAGAAAATTTTAAAACAGAAGTGCTAATCGGTGCAATATATCAGTTATGTACATGCTCGTGCTTAAGTTTGGTGACATTTTAGAGATGTAAATATACACGTAGTTTAATAGATGGTTGCAACAAAATGCTTGGTAACTTTAGGCAGAAGTGGAAAAAAAATGCGGGGGCAGGGACGGCGAGCCTGAGGGACGTGGGGCATGTGGCGAGGAAGGGGGTAATCATGATGGGCATGAGGATCAGAAGGGGTCATTTGTATAAAGTAAACCACACAAGAAATCCAACTGCCGATTCAACCGCTCAGTTTCTATGCGCCAATCCATTCATGTATGCAGATACAGGTGTCCGAAGAATGTCGTTTGAGGTGTGCTATACTGGTATGACTGATTGTGAAATTTGGTGTCCTAAAACTCTCTTGCGGATTTTCAACGGGCATGTCCTGAAAGATATATATGACTAAAAAGAAAGCTTCGCCAACATGCAGGTTCATCAAAACACTGATTTTTATTTTTATTTTTATTTTTTTCTTTGTTATTGTTCTGCTCTTGTTACATGACATATGCCCAGTTGGCACACTAACGCCTCCACTTTGAAATTATTGATGTGGCATGTGGTTGTACCAAAGGATCTTGAAATTGTCACTAAAACCAAAGGATTGATTGTCTTTTGGAAAATTGCCTTCTACCGAACTATGGACGATAGGGTTCAAAAATGTCAGCAGGACAAACGGCTCCAATTTCCGCATGATCGACGCTGGCGTATCTCTCACAGTATTGTTGGGCCTGCTGACGCCGGAGGCGGCCAGTTCCAGGGACCCGTCCCCGCAACGCAAAAAGCATATCGGTGCTATGATGGCAGGTTTCCGTTGGTTGACATTTTGTGCAACTCGCAAAGGAGGAATTAAGACATCCGTATCTCGTGCTTTCCGTATAAGTGTAGCAAGTGCCGGGAAGCCTGCTGTTTAGGTTTAGCATTTAAACTGCCTCGCGCGCATCCCGTTGGGCCGCGTTGCGATGTAAAA
>RBNI01003212.1:0-16406 GCA_003990745.1 Jimgerdemannia flammicorona
AAAAAAAAAAAAAAAAAAAAAAAAAAAAGGAAACATTGAGGGATATGATTGCAAAAGGCTTTATGATAAAGAGAGACCAGGTTGGTGAAGAAGACATGCGGTATACGTTCTGGAAGTTGCCGAGCTCGTATTCCTCCTCGACCCGCCCATTTTTTTTAAACTCAAATACATTACCCTCACAGCCTCGGTCTTCGAGCTTGCATTGAGACACGGTCACAAAAATAAATAAGTAAATCAACTGATTGAAAGCGCGAATCCATACCATCGTTCCCCAAACCAAATATTCCGGCCTCTCCTATATTTCCACACCATACCACAATACGCCCATCCGAATATCAACCCACGTTTTTTTTTCTCTCGATCTCACTCACATTCCCTACCAAAAAAGGCACTGACTGACCCATCCTCCATCCCTGTATACATACGTAATTTCCGTCTCCTGCAACTTGGAGACAACATGCCGCTGGACGACGACGACGACGACGACCTGCCGCTGAACGACAACTTGCCACTGAAGGACGAATGATGAGGGATAATGAAGGGTGACAACCAGCGACTAAACGCTGTGGGTGAATCCTTAGTGCTGAGTAACGACGGTGGACAACGGGAATGGCGAATACCAACAAGGTGGACAACGGGAATGGCGAATACCAACAATTTACCGTATTGATTTTCCGCCTGTCCTACAACGAGCTGTAGCTGGGCGACGACTGGCCGCTATAGTGACACTATGCCACTGGAGAACAATCGGCCTCGTTTGGGGTTGCCGGGGGGGGAGGTTAATCAGCTGTCGGAGACGATTGACTGACGCTCGGCCGCTGTGCGACGACTGTCTATGGGATAAATATTTGCAGACGGGTGACTGTGAACGATGGATTGTAGCTGGATGTTGGGACAGTTTTATCTGTTAAACCAACATCACGTGGTCATTCGCCACATTCCAAGAAAACTTGGGACCGTTAAAAGGATTATATTATATTATTAATTTCATTTATTGTTATATTATTTTTATTTTCCAGCTGTATATTTATAGTGCCCGCCGCCCTATCCCACCCCGGCACTCTTTAAAGCCTATCCTGATATCCTAAGCACAAAGTCTACCTAGAGCCACAAGAGAGAAGCACAGAGACAAGCACAGCAGAGACAGGAGCACAGCAGAAAGCAGCAGAAAGTATGGCGTAATCAGATCGGACGTCCGGACCTAGTCATTACAGTGGCGGCGAGAGGAAAATTATGCAATGCAGCAGTTTGGTGTCAGATTCAAAATTTCTACCAAGTGTGAAACTTCTCATTGGACATGACGACGATGGAGGCGAATGGCTTGTGGGCCTCGATGGTTCCATGTGACGTCATGCTCTGGTGACATCACATCCTCGACAGTAGCCGTACAAATCCTTTATACACTCCCGCAGGACCAATACATGCGGTAATGATTCTTAAACAACGGATTCCAGCACTTTAAAATGTTCCATCACGTTACCAACCCTTGGTCAATTATCGATGCATAATCCTAAGACAACGAGTAAATACCCCCCCGTGTTTACCATATTCAATGTTCCGACTTCAATAGGATAAAAAAAAACCCCCAATTCTGCGACAAAGCCGGACATCTTTGCCACCATATCCGTTAGTTGTCATGTTGCACACCCCACCTCTACCAAAACTCCCGCGATTGAAGGAGCACCTGCAGGGTCCGCGAAGAAATCCGTCAGCCCAATGTAAATCGTCTGCCAGGTTATTATAGTGACAGGGATGAATGAGAGAAGCTTTTTTTTATAACCACTTCCTGTTTCGTTTGCATTCTACAGACGTAATCTGAGCAGGTAATCCCGATTTTACCTTGTGGTTTTGAACTCAAAATTTCTTTCTCATGTAACTACGTGGCACACTTCCACCAAACCCTATGGAGTCACGGCATATTAAGATGCCCAAGCCAGATTCGTAGAAGAATATTACTACAATAGGTAATTTTTGGGAGCGCGTGCGGAAATTTCACAACGTCGAGGGAGCCGGACGGGCGTCTTTTGTCCTAGCGAAATGATAATGGAAATATGTAGAGCGTAAATTCCACTATCACCCACAACCGTTGACCATCAAAAAAAAAAAAAAAAAAAATCTGGTACCGTCTTGAATTTCACCGCCCTCAGCCAGAACCACGCCGAATACTACGCCCGGACCTGCGCCGTATTGCCGGTAAGCACGCCTTGTCCAGCGTCAATATCATATTCTGCTATTGTCTATGGAAGCTGTCCTCTGACAAATTACCACACAGTTGGCTCGACGTACTCTGGTGGCGCGGTGGACAGTGGTAGAAGGAAGTGAGCAAGGTGTATATATGCGGGGTTGGGAGGGCGAGTCCAGGTTGGATAATATGAACATCACAACAAGCAGACCATAGCTTTAATTGTCACTGACATAGATCCGGTTTCAGGAGCAAGGGGAAGGAATGAATCGGACGGTCATGGTATAGGAACACAAATGTAGTAATGTATTGGTCATAGGCTGAGCAGAAGATGATAGGGTGAAAGGTGACGGGAAGGAAGGAAGAGCTGTGTTGTCGTTGAAAATTTATTAGGATTCTAGTGCGAAAAGATGGCTCCACCAATATGTAGATGTAGACGAGAACAGGAACGCTGTAGATCCAATGTATTGTGATCGAAAACAGTGAGGTAGAATAGGGGTTCGGCCTCAATGCTTACTAATTTGCTACATTGTCTATAATCCCGGAAATTCAATTCGATGTCTTCTCTTTGGCATTTTACCATCTCTAAAGCCAAAACGAAATATTTTACCTAATCCATCACATAACGTTTCATATAAAAATAAAACGGAACATAATTTTATTATTTCTGCCCCCCTTTCCAGCATTTTTTTGTCATCCATTCTTCAACATTACAATGTCCACGACTTAAGTGAACATATTAATACATAAGGAAGAAATATATAGAAAGGGAAAAAATGTGATAAAGAGGCGGTTTCCATATGCTAATTAGATTTATCTTTCTATTATTTCGATTTCTCTTAGATTTGACAATAAAGTGACTTTTCAATTTCATTACATATGATGTATACTTCACATATTTGATTTAAAACTATTTGCCAGCAGGCTCTGCTGTCATTTTTCACATATGCTATACATCTTTATATACTATTACCAATGTCTTACATTTCTCACACATGGTTGGCTAAATATATAGATCATCTTCTCCTACTTTACTCATTATTTCTGAAATAACTTCATATATTACCAGATACTCTGTAATGAGGTTTACAATAAATGCTATATATAAAAGATATATCATCTAAGTATATATAGTGACAATATAATATAAGAAATAAATCATTAGTAGATAAATGGTTTAACTATCACTATTGTGATAGTGATCTGAATTAGAAATAATAATCTGAGAATAGACATTTGATTATAGTATCAGAATCTAATTTCTGATATAGTATAGTATATATATATATAGTTAGCAGTTACTTGATCTCTTAGTTATATTATTTATATAGCTATATGAAACTTATATATAACTATACAGATCATATATATGTATATATATACAGATCTCTCAACTATATATAATAACTTATAGAAAAAGAAGTCTTAACTTAGCTGCTATATATATAGCTAGTAAACTTATATAATTATCTTTAATATCTAGAGTAAATAAATCTCAGATCAAAATAGTTTAAGTAAAGAGATAAGAAAAAAGTAAGTCTGCTAGCAGATATACTTTAAACTCACTTACTCCTATATCTGAGAATTTCAAGAAGTCAAAGAAGATTAAGTATTTACAATATATTCTAAAACTGAACTAATGTTTTATTAAATTTTATATTTTAATTATTTAAATAAAATACTCTAAATAAATATATTTTATATTATAATATATTATAGTGTTATATTAGAGATATTTAAAAATATTAAATTTATTATTTTTATATTTTTATTTTATCTTTAAAAAAAAAATTCTAAAAAAAAAAAAATATTAGTTCAGTTTTGGAATCAAATTATTTATAAATATTCTTTATTTAATAGATAGATAATAAATTGAGATATATATTTAAAACTTATTATAGTTATTCTTTTAGTATTTTTCTATAATCTCATATAATTTATTTTTTAAAATCTTATTTATTTTATCTTTTTAAAAAATAATAAAAAAACTCTTTTTAAATATATATAAATATATAATATATTATTAATATACTGAATTCAAACATTAAAGCAATGATAAATTGTCCAAGAAGGCTATTTAAGTATACTTTCTACTCATAATATATTATAATTTATTTATTAAATAGATTAGATATAGTTTGAAATTATATAAATTACTAGAGTATTAAATATATATAAGAATAATAGGAGAATAAATAGATACTGTACAGAAAAGATTGATATTAGGTAACTAGAAGTATATAGTATCCTCTAATGAAACAAAAATTAATTATTTTGGATTCTGCATATGACATCTGCCTTTTTCTATCAACTTCGAATTTTAAGTCAATCAATGTCACATGACTTTTTCCACATTGAAAATGCTGCGAAACTACTTTAAACTGACTGTAAAACTACTTTAAATTGACTGTAAATACTCAAATAATATATTATTATTATTTCAAATATCTAAAATATTATAAAATTGAATCAAAGATATGAAATATCATTTAATGCAAGTCACATGACATCAATTGATATAAAATTCAAAGATGACCGAAAAAGGCAGATGTCATATGCAGAATCTAAAATAAATGATTTTTGTTTTATTAGAGGATATTATATACATCTAGTTACCTAATATCAATTTTTTCTGTACAGTATCTCTTTATTCTCCTATTATTCTTATATATATATTTAATACTCTAGTAATTTATATAATTTCAAACTATAACTAATCTATTTAATAAATAAATTATAATTTATTAAGAGTAGAAAGTATACTTATACAGCCTTCTTTGGACAAAATATCATTGCTTTAATATTTGAATTCAGTATATTAATAATATATTATATATATTTATATATATTTAAAAAGAGTTTTTTTATTATTTTTTTAAAAGATAAAATAAATAAGATTTTAAAAAATAAATTATATAAGATTATAGAGAAATATTAAAAGAATAACTATAATAAGTTTTAAATATATATTTCAATTTATTGTCTATCTATTAAATAAAGAATATTTATAAATAATTTGGTTCCAAAACTGAACCAATAATTTTTTTTTTTTAGAATTTTTTTTAAAAATAAAATTTAAATTTAAATATAATAAATTTAATATTTTTAAATATCTCTAATATAAAACTATAATATATTATAATATAAAATATATTTATTTAGAGTATTTTTATTTAAATAATGAAAATATAAAATTTAATAAAAACATTGGTTCAGTTTTAGAATATACTATAAGATAAAAAAATCTGCTGTACTTCTGCTAATATATATCTACTATATTATAACTTGGTGTCTATTAGCTAGAAATTTAAGATGAATTCCTCACTTTTAAGCTAAATATTATAACTTTGTTAGAAATATAAAGTAGAGGAGAGAAGCAGCAGTATTATTTATCAATTACTAGTATTTTTATATATCAAGTAATATAGTTCAAAAATAATATAATTATGTATAAGTCATATTATCAAGATATATATTAATAAGAATTTTAATACTTCTTCTCAATAAGATAATATATATATAAGAAAGAATATAATATAAGTAAAAATTTAATATAACTAAGTAATAACTATAAAATAACTATAAATGTACTAAAAGAATACTATCTATCTATACTTAAAATATAAGAAACTATAGTGAAAATAAAGAATATAGATAGATCCTAGGAGTAGAAAATCTCAAATATAGAAGAAGAAAAAAAAAAAAAAATCAATGAATAACCATAATATAATACTTATTGTGGCATTCGATTTGTATAACTAAAGGTTCAAACACTGTTCAATGGTGCCACTTGTGTGAAGTGCGGCCTTGAATATGTATGTCATTCGTGGTCAATTATGACGATGGTCACGTGATCGGGTCATTCGATATGTCGTCAAAGTCAATAGGTCGGTGCAGGTTACAATGGTCGATGATTGATGGCTCAAACATTCGATGGCTTAATGACGGCGATTATTACTTGGGTCCGAGATTCCTGGCAGGCTGGCGGCAATTTGACGGTCGGTCGGCAATTCTTAGGGGTTGACGGTTTGTGGCGCAGCGGTCGGTTAAATCAGAAGATGGCGGTCGTACGTTTGGTTACTTGTTTAACTTGGGGACGTGTGGAATGGCGACGGAATGGTGGTCGTTCTGGGTGTCAGTCTTGTATCCTGGTCTTGTTTCTTGGGTTCCTTGGGTTCCTTGGCTGGGTTTTCTGGGTCTTGAATCTTGAATGGCGGTCGAATGGCAGTCTGAATGCATGGCGGTCTTGAAACTTGAATATTCATAGCAGTTGATTTCCTTAACTTGGCGGCAGTTTCCCTGGTGGCTTTCCTTAGCGGCAGTTCTTGAACAAGAGTTTTCCTTGGCTCTTGGAGTCTTTTCCCAAAGTTTCTCAAAAACTTAAGTTGGTATTATCTTACACTAGACTTCTGCGTCATTCAGATAAAAGACCAATGGACTGAGGTTTATTCACTCTAAGGATATGGGTTATTTATACAAGTTTACTAGCTAGGGGGGGGGGGCACGACTAAGGCTAAGGTATACTACATTGTGGCAAGCTTTGCTGTACTATTGGCTTGCACGATGCAAGGTGCAGGCTATTGTTTACTACGGATTGGGTTGTAGGGGATAGCAATGCTGGATTCGGATGAGCAAACAGGAGTGCTGATTGTTGCCAGAAATGGTTGTGGAGGGTAGCAACGCTGGATTCGGACTTGCTGACAAAATGCTGAAAATGGTGATACTGGATAGCAACGCTGGAAATGGTTGTGCTGGGTCGCAACGCTGGATTCGGACTTGCTGACAAAACGCTGACGTGAAGGCTGCACAATTCTCGCGGCTGACGGGTGGTACTTCTAGAGGAAATAGTACCCTTCGTCCACAGCGGGCAAATCTTGCTGGGTTAAGATTTCTTCTTCATCATACCTCTCCTCAAAAGTGGGAAGCGCCAGCCAAGAGGTGAGGGGGTAGAAAAGTGGCCAGTCATCTTCAACAACATTCTCTAACCCTTGAACAGCTTGAATGCGGACAGAGGACTGGTAGACTCTCTGTTGCTCCTCTTCTTCTTCTGAAAACTCGTCAGTTTCAGTGTCAGAGGGGGTTTCTTCAGGGGCAGGGTCTTGGAGTTCTTGGGCTTCCTCTTCAAAGACAGGGACTTCTTGGGCTTGTTCTTGATTTGGTTCCCAAATGATGAGATGTGAATTGTGGCTGACAGAGTGGTGGGTGGTTGGGGTAGCCCCAACGGGTGCTTCTATAGTAATGGATGGACCTTCAAATATCTCCATAAGACTCATTAGGTGACCTTGATGGTTGTCTCAGAGTGGGGTGGTGTGGAAACCTGGCTGAGTGGGTTTGGTTTGTTGGCTTCCTATAGCGACGTGGTTGCTGCCAGTAGAGTTGGCTACTTCAGATTCTATCCAGTCAGTATCTTCAGTTGAAAGGCGGGAGAGGCTGCCAGCTGTTACTCCTTGCAAGTGTGCTATGGCCCAGGGAATATGGCGGAAGATTTGGTGGACACGGAGGGCTCTCTTGATTAGCCAGCTAGTGGTTATCAATTTGGTAATGAGGCCTTCCCGGTTGTCTTCTTGAGTCTCATTGCAAAGGCAGTGTCCGATTTCATAGTCATGCCAGAGGGTCATTCATTCAGTAGTGTCTTTGAGCTACTGGGTCATTATATACTGGTAGTTGATGAAGTGTCCAAGGTCCTCGGTGTAGAAGTTCAAGTGTTCAGAAGTATCTGGGCGCCAGATGGCCTTCTTGATAGCTTTAAAGATCAGGGTCTTTGGGCCAGGCAAAGGGGTAGAGTGGCGGGAGGTCTGGTTGGATCGGTGGATGGGAGGCATTGTGTGATGGGTACTTGGTTCTTTGGTGCTGATCCCTGAGGCGGAGTATGGTTCCTTAAATAACATGATCTTCATTTTGGCTCGGATCATCTTGTCTTCTTTTGGGATGATCACCTAATGGGTCAGGCTATCTATTTGATTGTCACACCATTATGTCGTCTGATCTTAGCAGTCACTGGCACTCCATTGTCAATTGCGTACATCACAATATATAAGAAGTATAAGTAAGTCTTAATTAAAGCATAGATAATATAATATATTAGCTTAATAGAGATAAGTTATAAGATTGAAGATTAATATAGTTTAGCTTAAGCTCCTAGTTACTTTGTCAAAAAGCAATAAAATGTTTTAATATTTCTAATATCCTTATTAGTATTTAGTAGTATAATAATTAAATCTAGATACAATAATCAATTCTGATGAATTTTCTTATTAAAATAGTTCTTAGATATAGTAGTAATTTTATATAATAGTCTCTGAGAGTAGATTTTCTTCTTAAGTAATAGATGATTTCTATATAATATAATAGAATAACAATATCTGTGTGATGATCTTGTTTCTAAAAGTATGTAATTTCTGTATAATAATCTTATTTCTAAAAGTAGTATATAATTTATATATAATAATCTTATAGTATTTCTTAATAAGTAATTTAATAAATAACTCAGTTTGGTACAAATTCTCCTAAATTGGCAGACTTCTTGAATAACTTGAATAATATAAATTCTTCTTGAATTAGTAGATTTCTGACTTTGTTTGATAAGTATATTAAAATATAGTAGATTTCTCAGATAGTGATAGATTCTTGAGTAAAGTTATATCAAAGACTAGCTTTATTTATATAGAGTTATATCAAAGGACTGCCTCTACTATAAAGTTACATCAGATAGACTAGCTTTGTGATAAGATATAGCCTTTTTGAAAATAGCAATTCTTTCTTAAGTAGAAAATTTACACAAATAGTAACTTTTTCTTAAGCAATAAGTTTCTCTTCAAGATAGTGAAGTTCTTTAAACAAACTTTGATAACAAATCTCAGGCTTTATATTGAAAAGTAGACCAGAGTGAAAAATAGCTCACAATTTCTTAGCTATAGTTTATTGTTAGATTTCTTCTCCTAAGTATACTAGAAAATTAGCTTTTGCTTTTGATTTTTAAACTAAGATTTATTCTTTCTTATCTCTAGAGTATTTTATATATTATGGTTACTATCTGATTACTATATGACTAACTATAGATTTGCTATTTATAGTAGATATTCCTAGTTCAGTATAGTATATAGGTTCTATATAATATATAGATTCTATATAAGATCAATTTCTAATTTATCATATCTGGTTATTTATATAGATTGATATGATAAAGTAGTTCTAGATAGTCTGAGACATTTTTGACTACTTATTGTACTCATGACTGCCTAGTATACTTACTATGATATCTAGCTAATTCAAATGGTATATTTTTCTATAGCTTATCATAATAACTTCTACTAAAGAGTAGTCTATTTCAGACTAATGTTTAGTCATTATTTTAATTTCTATAAGTATCTTTAGCATTAATATCTATACTATCATCTCTATCAGTATCTGAATCACTCTATTTCATAGGTTCTTCTTCTTCTTCTGAGAATAAAATTTCAATACTACTGATAATACTTAAGTAGATATCTATATTCATTACTCATATATCATTCAAGAAGAACTATATCTGTACTAATATAGTGACATTATGTTTATTGAGTATATAGAGTCTGTCTGTAGTGATAATGTCTCTTTATAATATATCTGTAGTATTTCTGATATAGGTCTGCTCTATATAGGGCTCTCTCTCTCTTTATCTCTCCAGAAGGATACCACCCCCCCCCTCCTACTATTCTAATTCTCTCTCTACTCCACTTGCAAATCCTCTCTATAAGTCTCTGATTAAGACTCTCTCAAGGACTCTACCCCTACTATCATCCATTCAAAAGCTCCAATATTAACTACTTCTATCTTACCATCTATATCCCAAGTACCAATCTCTGACTATTTTCAAAAACATATATTTATTATTTAGCAAGTCTAATCCAAATAGCTATTATCTATCCAACTATCAATTACTTATTATCAATCTCCACTACCAGTCTTATCTGAAGGGTAGCCCACCTTTCTTCCATCACCTACTCAGGAGGATGTACCCTCAGCTAGCTCTCAATTGCTCTCCAGAAGTCCTCCAATATCTCATACTCTCTTAGCTAGTATTTAGGGGTCTAAATTACCCCCTACTCTAGTCTAATATTAAAGTATTTCTTATACTCTAAGGTACCCCCTTCTACCAGATACCCTGACCAGAAGTTCAATATCACATTGTACTATTGAAGCCTCCACTACACTATTCAGAACTTGGGCAGAAGCTACTGTACAACTAACTTGCTCTATAATCAGATACCAGCCCAATCTCACCCTTTACTAATTCCCACCACCTGCTATATCTCTAGCCATAGATCTCTCTCTTGCTCTTAAAGATACTCTATACTATTCTCAAGACAGAAATTATCCACCAGTATACTTCCTAGTAGAAGGCAATCCCACCTCTATATCTGGAGTCTCTAGTCTATCTCACTCTTATTACCTTACTAATAGAGACCAATATAATAGATTCTATCAATCACTCTTCACTAAAAGTCTCTAAAGTACATTCACTGACTCTCTTCCAATATTACCAGAAAGAGTAAATCACCAAAAGCACCTCTAGAGAAGAACTATATCTTCTATATCCCTAGTATAAGAGATAGTACTCCTAATGAATCAAATCAAATCAAAAATCCAATTTGATTCAAGATTTGATTCAAATCCTATTTTTCAAAATATAATAACTTAATAAAAACATGTCCAAATTTAATGATCTTTAGCTTATTAGATTTCTCTATATAAGAAGAATCTAATAAGTTAAAGATTACATATTTTCATTGAGTTATTATATTTTGAAAAATAGGATTCAAATTAGATACTTAATTTAATTTGAATTCAATTTGATTCAAACTTGATTCGAATTAAAAAAACTCTAATTCAATTTAATTTGAATAATCCTCACTTTGATTTGATTTAAATTAATTTAATTAGTTTGAGAGTACTAATAAGGAGAACTCACTCTCAATCTCTTAGCTCACTAGCTTACTTCAGCTACTATACTCTCAAACAGGATAAGCACTTTATAAAGTCTACTAGACTAAGACCCCCTTGGCCCACTGGTAAAGTCAGTACCTCCTATCCAATCTAACTATATTTTTTAGTCTAGATCTAGATTCTGACTATTTTTAGAAGCCTCTTAACTATCTATTCCAGAAAGTCCAGATAATATCCCAGATATTACAACTTAGGCTGCATATATAAATTTAACACCATCACTCTCTCTATTCAAGAGATATAATTATTGGCCTCTCTAATCCAAGAGAGTATTTTCTTACTCTACTAACTACTGCTCTCACTATACTCTAGATAATAAGAAGCTATATACTGAAAAATAGATCTCCAGATAGTAAACTATCTCTCTTACTAGGATAATTATTCCAATTACATTCTCACCTACTATACTATCTTTTAATATAAGAGTCTCATACTTGTACTAGTTAAGTTTGACTTCTGAGCACTTTTTATATTATTCTACTACTCTTTTCAATACTATTACATTCTTCACCCAGCCCAACTACTATTTTTTCAACAAAGGCTCCCATCTTCTAATTTACTCTAAGAATGGTCAACCCTCTCACCTAGTACTAAATTCAGTCCAACAGTAGTTCCAAGGAGAGGGTATAAAGAATCAGTAATAGTAGATCACTATATAGCACCTCTCTATCTAGAGAGAATAAAACCCCCTCATGTTTATTTATCAGAATAGCTATCTGACTCCCCTCCAACAGACTGACTAAGAACTACTAAACTTCTGAGAGAACTCTAATATATGTCAGTACCCCTGTCAGCCATACTTACTAGACTTTATCATAAGTCTTTTTCTGGTTTAGAAATACTAAGTAGCTATCTATCTCTATAATCTGTACTCTCTCAATAATACTATATACTCAGGCTGTCCTATCTCTGATTAAATAATCACCAATAAAGCCCCTCTGTACTCTCCCAGCACTTACTGAGCCACTTCCTATAGTCTGGTCACTAATATCTTTATAACTAACTTGTGATCTATATCCAGAAGTATGATCAGCCTCCAGTTCTTTTACTTCTTCCTTCTCTTCTTATTCTTATATAAAAGAGCTATAAGCCCCTAGACACTATCTCCCAATCTAAGCCCCAGAGCCAATAACTTCATTATATATCTATATTATCTCCTCTAATAATACCTTAATATCTATCATTCTCTTCCAGAAATCTCAGAGCAAGTCATCCTCTCTAGAAACTATCTCAGGACTTATTGTCATTAATATCTGAAAAATCTCTACCTCTTGGACTGATACTTTAAGTTTATCCAGACTCTCTGTTAGATCTGGGTGCTAATCCTCCAAATACTACTCAATGGCCAGTATATTCTCTGCACTCTTCTTCTTACTTCACAATAGCCCCCAATGTTCACTCAACTCATCCAAGATCCTTTAAGTCTCCACTATTATCTTCTCTAACTCACTGCTATCTTACTCTTCTTGCTTAAAGAAGTCTTAACAGAAACTTTGTAGGCCATTCACCCTCTTTTAAGCCCTGCTACTGCAGTCTGACCACTATACTCTTTATCTATAAGTCCTCCTCTAGTCTCAGTAATCTCTGTAATTCCTTTATCTCAAGCCTAATATACTATACTCTCTAATCTCTCTCCTTCTCACCCTTTAGTAGTTTAGCCCATTCTATCAATAACTTCTTTACCTGATGAGAAGCCCACCTTATACAGTCTCACCTCTAAGTACTCCTCTCCCTTTGAGCCTCCAGAACTATTAAGTCTCAGACTTCAATCTCTGCTATTAATCCTTAATAACAAGCTCTTCTGCCCACTAACCAAGGATTCAAAAGTTAACATCTACTATTCAGATATCTCACAAAGAGGTCTCATCCAACAAGAATTGTTCAGATGTCAATATCCAAACTCCTCTCTACTTTCTCCAAATCTTTCACATCTCAGAAGATCCCAATAATCAGACTATAGACATCATACTATCTCTAATAATTTTCAGCCATCACTTCTCCAGTACTCAGCAGTCAGAATCCAGTCAATCCTCAAGCTAAGTCTAGCTACCCAATTAGTATATATTCAGTAATCTTCCTACTCTTATTGACCCATATCTATCAGAGAGCTCAATCTTTCAATCTCCTCCCAGCCTTCCATTCCACCACTCCTTCCAGATAGCCCCCTCTCACCATTAGTCCTGTCCAATCTCCTATCATGAACCATATTAAAGTCTCTACCCAAATAGTTAATTCCTATCTTCACCAGAGTATCTAAGTTCTGTAGTCTACTTATTTACTCTAAGTAGATCCCTCTTTTAGCTGGGTAGTAGTAAGATTCAAAAATTACTGGGCCCTAGCCTGGTCTCTGCCATACTCTCTACACTACTCTATCTCTCTAGTATCCAATGTCTCCAATATCTCTCTTTCTTTTCTGAACTAAAATATTCACTCTGCTTCTCTATATAGTCATACCTTCCATTTCCTCATCTAGTATAATATATCTAAGTCCTTATTATATCTCATATCCTGTAGTAAGAACAGATCAGTATTCAGCTCTCTCAGCTAGCAGAAAATATTCTGATATCTCACTGTCTCCTATATTCAGAGAGAAGATTCTAGTTATACTATTTATATTGAATAATGTTTGAAGATGAACCACCTACTCTATAATTATATACTCACTATATTACTAGCTATATCTAAGTTTCTTTCAGTTCAAGTTCATCCACCACTCCCTACTAAGTATCCAGAGTTGCAAATATCTCCCAACAGTCCTCTCTATCCTGTGCTTCCATAAATGATCTATATTCCTCATACACTACTTGTTACTTCACCAGCTCCTTCCTTGGGCCCCACAGATAAGCTGTGTATTTATTTGCAATTACCAGAAGTACTACCTCTCTATTAGTATCCACTTCATACTCCTCTGCCTCCAGTAGAGCTACCATCAACTCATCTCAGAGCTTTTATACTACCTCCTCTCTTTATAAGATAGTACCTCAGTATATCTTACTAATAATATAGAAATTCACCTCTCCTAACTCATCAGCCACAATATTTGTCAGTGCCTTCTACAATCAATTCTCATCTTCAATAGTCTCCTCTACTCTCCAGACCACCTTCTGCTCTCCTACTCTCTGGCCCCCATCAGCATTCATTCTTACTGACTTATTCCAGTCTTTCTTTAGTATATTCTGCAGCTTGTCAGTCTCTTTTCCCCTATAGAGACCCTATACTAAACTTGTATCCTCTCTGCCATTACTTCATCTCTAGTCATGAGCTATTCTCTTCTCTCCTGCCCAGATACTAGTCTATGAACCAACTCTTTCAGCAGTATTTACCCCCACTATACTCTCTTTCAAATTCACCAATATATATGTCTTTCTGTCACTGCCTTTTTTGAGCCCTTTTCCAAGCAGCTCAATCTAGTTGCACTCTCTTGCCATTAATAATCTCTACCACCATCTTAGTTCCAAACTCCTTTCAGGCCAGCCTCCTCCTCTCAACTACTCTAATCAGATTCTCTAACACCTCTAGCAAGTTCTCCTTCTTCTCCTCAGATATTTTCTTCACTCTTAAGACCTTATACTCTACTAAGCTCTACTTTTATACTACTAGTCAGTCTCTTTCTTTCCCAGTATTCTCTTTTTCTATCAGTCTTACCCTAATATCTATATCTTCTATCCTGAACTCTATACTCTCTCAGATCCAGAAGCTAATATTTATAACATTCTCATACTCTTTAATAGTATCAACAATTAATCTCTTTATCTTCTTCTTTCTCACTATTAGCATATTAGCCACTATTAGCTGAACAATCTGGAGGTCTCAGTATAAGTATCTAGTTATAGAGATCACTACTCTCCTGACTATCACTCTTTTCTTCAATACTCTCAGTATTAAATCCTCCTCCTCAAAGCCTACTTCTACTCTCTCTAGTCTCTTTAAGAACTTTACTGAGACTACTCTATTTACCTTCTGGACCAGAGGCCCTAGAACTATTTTCACTATAACTGATAAGCCCTGGAAGTATAAAGTGATGATAAATTCAGATACTGATTTCTTGAGTAATAGTGCCACCACTAAGCCCATTATACCATTAGCTAAGTTTTTAAATCTTTGCCACTTCTTTGCTCAGATCTACTATCAGTTATTATATCTGAATTTTTTTTCCAAATTAGTATTCTTCTCTTCATCAGCAGTCCTCTTCTCTCCTCTAGCTACTACTTTTTTAACTTTGTCACCACTACTATCCAGAGTCTCTCCTTCAGACTCTGCAGCCTCTATCTTTCTCTTACTTCTCTTCAGCCATTCATCTAAGTCTATTACTTAATATCCAGCCCTGATCTTATTAGTAAAGCTCACTCTTCTAGTCTTCTATCTATCAGTATTACTATTTCTATCTCTATATTTACTCTAAAAGAGAGCCCAACAGACTCTCTCCCAAGCTATGACTCTTTCTTATATATTGCTAGTTAAATATACTAGAATTACTCTGTCTAGTATACTTTTTTGATTGCTCATCAGTTGTTATGTTACTATTATCTTTTCTCTAAAAACTATGCTAAGAGTCTTACTAAAAGTTTATATTATCTGAATGGTACCAGAGAAAGAAGTTGATAAAAAATATATTGAGACTATATTTATTATATGTATATAGCTATACTTATTGAAGCTATATTTAATACTAAAGTTATTATTATAGTATATATTTACTATAAGTAGTAATATATATAGAAGATATATCTGATATATTTAATTGTAATATATTTAATTACTAAAAAGAGTATATATATTATTATAAGTTATATTATATAAGAGTTTCAAATTATCACATTTAGTTTTGAATTTGAATTAAATTGAATTTTAATTCAAAATTAGTAATAGTGATATCATCTAAAAAAATAGCTGTCTCAGTAAATATGACTGCTTTTTAGTTACTAAACTCAATTAAATTGGATTTGAATTGAATTAAACTAGATCTTATTAATACTCAATTCAATTCAAATATTTTAAATCAAATAAAATTTAGGGTCAAATTCAATTCAATTTAATTCACTCTAAGTACTAATATATATATATATTATTTTATTATTAGAAAAAAATGACAATTTAAGAAAAAGTTAAAAATTATTAAGTATGAGCATAGAAGTGGAGATAAAATGGTTCCCCTGTGGGGATTGGATAGTGGGAGGAGATAATATAATTTTATATATAGACTGGTAATAAATGGCAGAGTTCAAGTAACTATAAAAAA
>RBNI01003213.1:0-16404 GCA_003990745.1 Jimgerdemannia flammicorona
AAAAAAAAAAAGAGAAGTTTGAAGAAAAGACAGAGTTACCTAGATACTACAAGTAGATGAAGTAGATTCAGAATATAGTTGAGAAGGAGGAACTAGATCTCAAGGCTCTATAGAAACAGATGGTTATAGTATTTGGAACAAGATCCAGAGTAGATATGACTGATGAATATTTAGAATCTGATATCTCAGATATATTAGATGACTAGATTTAAATTCAAGTAAGATTTTATTTTCATTCTCTTTGATGTTCAGTTACTGAATTGTTGTCTTGATATATAGTTTAATAATTTTATATTTTACATTATGTCATCTGTTATATTGCTATCTATTATCTTGCTATCTGTTATCTTACTATCTATCATCTTGCTCTTCTGTCATCTCACCATCTGTCATCTGGCCATCTCTTATCTAGCCATCTATTATCTCACTATCTATCATTTTTTTTTTTTTTTTTATAGTTACATAGATATCTATTTTATTACCAAATCCTCTATAATATACTACTAATATATGAGCTCCTCACTCTATCTCCTTCAGAAACTCCCTCACCCTCTCACCATTTCTCTGAAACACTGTCAATCTCTCTGCTACCCCAATCCTCCCCCCACTCTTCCTATAGATAGTCTTCACCAAATGTCTCCAATACCCCCCCACCAGCTCCTCCACCCCTCTACCACTCATTCAACATATCCATCATCAGCCACTTCTATCTAGCCACCTTCACCCCCAATGTCAACCATTGATCCTCCTCAAACACAAAAAGCCAATAACTCATAAGACTGATCCAAATTGCCAGCACCCAACCTAATGTTAACCACTTATCTCCCAACTTCCCCACCAGCCTCCTCAAGAGGTCCTCCCACCTCTCTTCAGCCACCAACCTTGGTGGGTAGACCCCCAGCCATATCTCAATCTCTCTCTAAAAGCCACTTATCACTTTACACTCCCCTAGTTAATGTTCAGGTATCTGTACCACTCCTCCCTCTTGTCCAACATTCAGACACTCCTTACACTCCTGGATTCCTCCTTCTATCAAGTGACTCATCCAGTAGTTCAACAATACATTATGATGTAAAATTCTCCACTATACCACCAAGAATTTGGAGGGAGATCTATCTCACCACCTACTTGCCTCACTGCCAAATACTGTTCCTGTCTCACTCCTCTCCAATTCTCACCCCCTGCTATGTCTCAGGCTATAGATCTCTTTCATGTTTCTGAAGATACTCCATGCTATCCTCCAAACAGAAATCATTTACTTACACTCTGCCCAATAGAAGGTAGTCCCACCTCTATATCTGGGATCTCCATTCCTCCTCCCACTCATTACCCCACCATTGGAGGTATACCCCATCAACCACTCCCTATTCTCCACAACCTCTGTATGAGGGGAACCCACTCTCTGCCTCTCAACTTACTCACTTGCTTCATCCACCATACCCTCAAGCAGTGAAGATACTTGGGGAAATCCACCAGATCCAGACCATTGGCCAGATCAATACCTCTCAACCAATCTGACTCTATTGTCTTGCCTATATCTAGGTCTTGGCCATGTAATCAATTGACCACCCATGCCAGGAAGTCCAAGTGGTACCCTAGATATCATAGCTTAGGCATCCAGTAGATATTCAACACTATTATCCTCTCTGCTAGAGATATATAGCAACCACCCCACCCCAAGAGAGTGCCTCCCCACTCTGTCAACTGCTGCTCCCACTACCTGCATAGTAGTAAGGAGCTATACATAGAAAAGTAAATTTCCAGATAGTGAACAGTCTCTCCTACAGAGATAATTTTTCCAATCATATCTCTACAAACTATCCCTCCTCTCAATACCAAGATCTCATACTTATGCCAGTTGAGCTTAGTACCTGAGCACCTCTCATACCACTCTATGGTACCTTTTATCACTGCAATATCCTCAGCTGACCCCAGACCAATCACCATATTATCAGCAAAGGCCCCCACCTTCCAATTAATCCCCAGAATGTCTAACCCTCCTACCTTTCACCATATTCCATCCAACAGAGACTCTAGGGACAATGTGTACAGAATTGGTAACAGTAGATCTCTCTATAGCACTTCTCTACTCAGAGGGAAAGAAACCCCTCTATATTTATTCACTATAATTATCACCCAACTCTCTTTCAGCAGACTGACAAAAGCCCTCCAGATCCCCAGAGAGACCCTAATGCACTTTAGCATACTTTCTAATTACACTTGGTAGACTCTGTCATAGGTTTTCTCTTAGTTTAAGAAAACCAGCCATCTATCCACTCTAGCAGTGTAAGCACCCTCAATGATACCATGCACCCAAGCTGTCCCATCTCTGATCAATTGTTACCCTATGAATCATCTCCACTCAGACCCTAGAACCTATTGAGCTACTCCTTACTGCCTAGCTGCCAGTATCTTTATAACCAGTTTGCAATCCATATATGAAAGTATGATCAGCCTCCAGTTCTTCTACTTCTCTCTTCTCTCCTTATTCTTAAACAGCTGAGCTATAAGACCCAAGCTCTGCTCTCCAATCTATGTCCCAGAGCCAATCACTTCATCACACAAGGCTGTCATTTCCTCCAGAACCAACTCAACTCCTGCTATCTTCTTCCAGAAATCCCACTATAAGCCATTCTCCCCTGGTATAGTCCCAGAGCTTGTTGTCATCAGAACCCACCAAATCTCCTCTCTTTGGATAGTAGTACCAAGGTCACCTAAGCTGGCTGCCAGATCAGGGTACCATTCCTCTAAGTACCTGTCAATGTCCAGCACCCCCACTCTGCTATTCTCCTCACTTCACAAATGTCTCCACCATTTGCTCAACTAATCTAGAATCTCCAGTATCCCAACAACTAACTCCCCATCCTCATCTAAATCCCCCTCTCCCTGCTACCATACTCTCCTCACCTACAGTAGTTATGACAAATATATCAAAGGCATTTCTCTCTCCAATCTCTGCCACCACAGCTGGACTACTATGTCCTTAATCTATAGGTCCTCCTCTTGCCTCAGTATATTTTTCAGCTCCTCCACCTCCAGTTTGATCTGCTGTATCTACCAATCCTCTTCCTTACTATTATTCAACAGCTCTGTCTAAGTCACCAACAACCTCACTAACCTCTGGGAGGCTCACCTCATTCTCTTCTTCCTCTGAACACCCCATATCCTGCCTGCCTTCCCCTGGTACTTTTGTGTCTCAGATTTCCATTATATCAAGTGATCCCCAATCCCCAGCCCCTCAGCCCTCCAACTAAGAATCCTTGAGCTAACATCTACCACCCATGCCTCTCATAGGGAGGTCTCTCTTAGCAAAGAGATATTCAGTCACCAATGTCCAGGTTCCTTCCCAATTCCCCCAAAATACCTCTCTCTAAGAAGACCCCGGTGATCTGACCACAGACACCAAACAGTTTCCAATGTCCTCCAGATATCAGCTCTCTAACAGTCAGCAGTCAACATCTAGTCAATCCTCGAGCCCAGCCCTGCTACTCAGTGGGTAAAGATCCTATGATCCTCCCATCCCAGCCTCCCTATATCCACCAAAGAGCTCAAATGTTTGACTTCCTCCCAGGCTTCCATACCACCACTCCTATCTGCCATTCCCCTTTCCCCATCAGTTCTGTCTATTCTTCCATCATGTATCATGTTAAAGTCCCTCCCTAGATAGTCAATCCCTACCTCCACCAATTCTCCAGACTCCTATAGCCCTCAAATCCATTCCCCTCTCTCCCACCTTTCAGCTGGACAATAACATGACTCTGCTATCAAGGGCCACTAGCCAGGCTCTTAAGGTTGAAGTATTGACCATCTTTATAGAGGAGGAGGAGTATGAGATTGACAAAGCAAGAGAGAAGGAACTGGCTATAACAGCAGGGGAACAGGTAGCTTTCTGGTAGGAGCAGTAACAGGGGCTTCAACTTTGGCAGGGAGTATGCCAGGAGTATTGGGACATAATAGAGAAGAAGGAGGATATGGAAATTAGCAGATCTTCTGCCTGGATTAGAGGCTAAAAGGATGGAGAATGTTGAGATTACTGCAGAGTGTAGATTGGACCTGACAAGGGAGGAGATGAGCACAGAGTTGTGAAGGGAACATTCTTCTTTTATCATTATTCCCAATGAACAGTATAACCAAAATCTTTTCTTTGAATGTGAATGGGCTATAGGGCTCTGGAAGATGACAGAACATTTTTACTTGTCTTAAGAGATTAGAGGATGATCTCTTTCTGTTGCAGGATGTATGATGTGAGGATGAAGTAGATCAAGCAGAGTGGATGAGAGAATGGGGGGGCATGCAGTGTAGAAGGGCAAGGTGGCAATTCTGGTGAGGAATGGCAGAGGCGAAATAAGTGTAGTCAGAAGTTAAAGTGATTAGTTGGTGTGGGGGGAATGGATTCAGCCAGGCTAGGTGTCAGTAGTGGTTGGCTCTTACTACTGCTCAGCTATCAGAGGTGAGCAGATGACTTAGATTAATGCACTATTGGAGGGGGGTATTCTGGTTGAGAATAGGATTGATATTCTGATAAGAGAATTCAATATGATCAGAAATCTTCATTTGGACAGGACTGATAGAGGAAGATGTACTGGAGGAAGAAGCAGTGGCCTGGATGCCTGGGAGGAGGTGGAGGGCCTTAGCTCTTTAGGGGATGCAGGAAGGACACTGTGGGAAGAGAAGAGGATATATACTCATTGGGTGAATAGTCTGAATATGAGGATCGACTGGATACTAATAGCAGACTATTGGTGGAGAGATGTTTGAAAGTTATTGGAGATGGAGTAGTGCCCTTGGTCTGACCACTGGAGTATGATAGAGAAAGGCCAGTTTGGGGGGAATGGAGATGGGCCTGGACATTGACACCTTAATGCCTCTCTACTGGCAGAGAGTAAGCTGTGGAATCTCTAGGAAGTAGAGATATAGTTGAAGATAGCAGGTTGGATTCTTGAGAGAGTACTGGTTGTAGTTAGATGGGTGAGACTGAAGGAGGTTGCAAAGGCTTACTGGGGTGAGGCTGGCAGGTTTACTAGAAACCAGCAATAGAGGAGAGTGAAGTGGACTTTGGCTAGATTGGTATGGCTACAGCTAAGGTGGGCTGAGTTGTTCGACTTAGAGGGGGTAGAGGATGGGAGACTGGGGTGAGCCAAACTAGAGATTGCAGAGATACAGCAGGTTCTTAGAGAGGAGGAGGAGATATATATGAAGAGTATGGCCACCCAGTTGAGGTAGCAGGGGCTGGAAGAGAGAAGAGGTCTTCAAGGTACCTTACAAGACTCCTTCAGGCAAAAAGGATAAGACAACAGTGGGAGGGGATCTTAGATGCTGAGGGCTCACTTGTACATAGTATGCAATAGATCCTGGAGTCTCTGAAGAAGAGATGGAGTGGCCTGTGGAGTGAGAGAGAGGGAGATGTAGATGCTGAGGTTATTGAAGAGGCCCTGGAGAATTAGCAGTCACCACTGATAGAAGGTCTTGGGAATTTGATACTGCTAGTCCAGGAGGAGGAGATTCAGAAAATACTTGCAGCTACTAAGCCTAGTATAGCATAAGGGGAGGATGGATTGCCTTGGGACTTCTGGAAGAAGATGGCAGGGGTCTCTGGAGTATTGGGAGAGATGACAGCACTCTGTGATTTCATCCTTCTGTTGGAGACTAGGTTGGAGGACAGGACCTTGGTCTGGTGGCTCTGTTGTATAAGAATAAGGACAGGAGAGAGGATTGGAAGAACTGGAGGCTGATTATACTCCTGGACATAGACAGAAAGCTAGTCACTAAGGTGATAGTGGCTCAACTGCAAGAAGTGGCTCAATAGCTGCTAGGGGAGGAACAGAGGGGATTTGTTGGAGGCTGACCCATCTGAGATGATACAGCCTGGGTTCATGGTATTATTGAGAGAGCTAGGGCTAGTGTCTGGATAGAAGATTGGTCTTCTTGGACTAGGAGAAGGCATATGATCAAGTTTGGCAAGTTTGGCTGGGTAAGGTACTGGACAGGATAGGGGTATCTCCAGAATTCTGAGCCTCTATGTTGAGTTTGTTAGAGAGCAATAGGGTGGCCCTGATGTACAATAGTTATAGGGGTATAGCATTCCCTCTGGGGAGGAGAGTTTCTCAGGGGGACTCATTGTCACCTATTCTGTACATACTGTTATAGGAACTATTAATGGATAGGATTCATTACAAGGTGGCAGTACTCATTATTTATAGTATAGTTTGGAAATTTGGGGCCTTTGCAGATAATATGATGATCAGTCTTGAATCTGTGGCAGATGTAGTAGTGCTGTAAGAGACAGTGAAGTAGTATGAGATATACTCTGGAGCAAAACTCAACTAGCATATGTATGAGACAATAGTGCTTGGGAATGGCCTAGTGGAGGGGGATGTTATTTAACAATTATCTCAACAAGAGAAGCTGTGCAGTATCTTGTCATCTTTCTGTCAGTATATGGATCTGTCCTGCTTCATGCTTGGTGGGAACAGAGGGTGACTATATGGAGAGAGACACTTTGGAGCTGAGGGGGACATCACATCTCTCTGGTAGGCTGATTGTTAATTCTGAATATCTACTGGTTATCCAAGCTATGCTATGTAGCATACCACTTAGACTTCCTAGCCTGAGTAGTGGCTAGGTTATTATAGCTTGTCAAGGACCGGATCTGGGCTGAGAGGAGGTCTCAGTAAGCTGGGAGGTCTTATTGTTACTGGTGGATTGAGGGGGATAGGGGCTGGTGGATTTTCCAAAGAGGCTGTACTATCTATAAATATGGTAATTGAAACAGACTGCTGAACTACAGAGCAGTAGTTGGGTCTCTCTGTTGTAGAAGGTCTGAGAGATGAGATACTCTCTCAGGGGATCCTCAGGAGATCTGTTGCCCTTAGTAGATCTGGGCAGCAGCAGGAGACTGCATTATAAGGGGTTCTGGTGGAGGGTGGTGGAAGGTGTACATCATATTAAGCTCTAATAGTAAGTTAATGAGAGTGAGATACAGTGAGATCTAGGGATGTGGTGATAGAAGAGGCTATGCTGGAGGGTGCTCCCCTGGTTGACTTTGACATTAGAGATGGAGTGGTATGTCAATAAGGTTTGGGGCAGGATCTGTAGCCCAAGGAATGACAGATAGTAGGGATTGAAGAGGAGTGAGACTGGGCAGAAATCTGGTCATAGAGTGCTGAAGTGTAGTGGTAGCTTCTCTCTAAGTTCTGAGAAGTATGGTGGCAGATGTTGAGGTGGAATATTATGTTGAGTTTCTGCTCTGGGCACTTGGTAGATTGTAGGCTCTTTGATTGTAAGAAGTACTATAATGTAGAATAGGTGGGGTGTTTTGTATAGATACCAGAACATTTGCTGGGAGAGTGCAAAGTGTTGGGGGACTTTTGGATAGTAATAGGTGATCAACTTGATGTTAGAAGGAGGGCAGGTGGGGAGAAAGATCATTGGGAGGATCTGAGGAAGAGGTTAGTAAGGGGTGTAGATAATGAGGGGCTCACTTTAGGGTGGATGTTAGCAGTATGGGTGAGATTAGCTTATCATTGGCTTTATGTATTTGAGAAGAGATGGCAGTTAAGCAAGGAAGAGAGAAAGCTGAGATGGGAAGGATTGATGAGAGATATTATGTCAGAGTGGTGGATGGAATGGGGCCCCCAGAGTGGATGCTATTGCTGACTAGTGGAGGTGGTCTGCAAGTAGAGTAGTGGGTGGGTAGAGATGGTTAATGGAGTAGTAGTTTTTCATTAGGACAGGATGGGTTGTAGACCCCTCCCAGGGAATTGGATAGGAGTGGGGGTCAATGTAATATTATTAGATTAGATTGAGGTATTAATAAAGGATGCAGTCTAAGTAACTATAAAAAAAAAAAAAAATCAAGAGCCTCTAGCCTGACCTCCTCCAAACTCCCCACACTACCCTGCTCCCTCAATGTCCAATGTCCACAATATTCCTCTTATCCTTCCTAATCAAAATACCCACACATCCTCTCTAAACAGCCACACCACTCCATTCCTTTATCTAGTCCAGACTATCTAAGTCTCTATCACACCCAATATCCTACAGTAGGAATAAACCCACTTCTGTCCCATTTAGCCATCCAAAGATATTTTGCCACCTTATCATCCCTCATAGCCAATTGACATTCAAAGATAAGATTCAAGTTATACTGTTCATATTAAATAATAGTATTTGAAGAACAGCCATCTACTCTCCAATTCTATACTCATCACATCACCAGAAATATCTAGGTTCCTCTCTACCTCTAGTTCATCTGCCTCTCCCTGCTGAGCCTCCAGTACCTCTAAGATCTCCTGACAATCCACACTATCTACAGCCTCTATCTCTGTATAGTACTTCTCATATACTATCTGCCACTTTGCCAGCCCTTTTCTAAGACCCTACATATAAGTAGTCCTGTTATTTGCAATTGCCAGAAGTACTGTCTCCCTGTTATCATCAACCTGATATATCTCAGTCTCCAGCAATGCTACTATTATCTCATCCCAGAGTTTTTGTGGCACCTCCTCACTATGTAAGATTCCACTCCAATGTCTCTCACTCAGTATCCAGAAGTCCTCCCCCCAGCTCCTCAGCTGCCACATTCTCAAGCATTTTCCAAAGCCATTTCTCCTCAACCTCAGCCTCCACCACTCCTAGACCATCCTCTTCCCTCCTTCTACCTACCCACCCACAGCATTTCTCCTCACTGACTTATTCCAATTCTCTTCTAATATATCCTACAATTTATCATCACCTTCAGCCTCATCTGGCACACCAAACTGAGGGCACTCCCCCTCTGCCATCTCAGCATCCTCTACAATGACACTCACCTCTGCTCCTTCCCCCCCTCCTGGGGTCCCCTCTGGTGCTGTTTCCTTCTCTTCTACCCAGATACTTGCTTTCAATCCAGCTTCATCAGTGGTGGTCTCCCTGGCTGCCCCCCCTCCCAACTTAGCCAGCAGATCCTTCTGAATGTACCTCTCCTGTACCCTCTCCCAGGCTGCCCAATCCAGCTGCATCTTCTTGCCATTCACAATCTCTACAACTATCTTGGCCTCATACTTCTTCCAGGCCAATCACCTCCTCTCCACAGCTCCAGCCAAATTCTCCAATATCTCCAGCAAGTCCTCTTCTTCCTCTAGCATCCCTTTCACTCTCAAGACCTTGCACTCCACAGGTCCCCACTTGAGAACTGCCAGCCTGTCTCTTGCTTTCCCCATATTCTCCTTGCCCACTAGCTATACCCTGACATCTACATCTCCTATCCTGAACTCAGTATCTTCCCAGACCCAAAATCTAACATCAACAATATCCCTATTCTCCTTGATGGCCTCTACATTCAATCCCTTAGCCCTTTCCTTCAACACTATAGGAACATTCAGCACTATCAGCTGCACCACTTGGGGGTCTCAGCACAAGCACCAGGCCATAGAGATCACCACTGCCCCCACTATCACTCTCTTCTTCATCACTTCCAACAGCACCTCCTCCTTCTTGAAGCCTACCCCACCTCTTTCAGATCTTTCAAAAACTTTACTAATGCTGCTCCCTTCACCTCCTGAGTCAGAAGCTCCAAAATCATCCTCACTATCACTACTAAGCCTCAGAAATACAATGTGATAGCAAATTCTGATCTTAATTTCTTGAGTAATAGTGCTGCCACCAGGGCTGTCACACTATCTGCCAGATTCCTGAATCTTGTGCCCACCCTTCATCTAGCTCTACCATCAACCATCATATCTGGATTTTTTCCAAATTAGCAGTCTCCTCACCATCAGCAGTTCCACTCTCCCCAGCTACTACTCTCCTAGCTCTGCTGCCCACACTACCATAGGGTGTTCCATCAGACCCTATAGCCCTCACTGTCTCCTTGCCCTTACTTAGCCAGCCCTCCAGCCCAGTTATCAGATGACCCCCCTTTACCTTTTCTGCAAAGCTCACCCTTCCAGTCTCCTATCCCCCAGCACTGCCTCTTCTCCTTCTACATCCTTCAGCCAGTAAGCTTCTCATACTTCTCTTCAAGCCATAACTTCTTCCTATATGCTGCTAGTCAAATACACTAGGACTACTCTGTACAGTATATACCTTAGAATACTCATCTGTCACCATAATGCTAGTATCTTTTCTCCAAAAATGATATCTTGAGTATTACCAGAAGTTTATATAACCTGAATGGTAATAGAGGAAAGTGTGCTCACCATCCATCATCTCACTGTCTGTCATCTTGCCCTCTATTATCTCACTGTCTATTATCTCACTATTCATCATCTCACTATTCATCATCTCACTATCTATTATCTCACTGTCTGTCATCTTGTACTCCATCATCATCCAACATCTTTGTCTTATAGTCTTTTATGATTTTTAGTCTATTATCATCATTTTGCAGTCTATTATTATCTTGCATTCTGCAGTCCTCATCCTATAGTCTATTATCTGCTACATTCTAGATGACAATTATTTCATACCATTGTAATATCTGTAATTATAAAATATATATATACAAAGCATCTGGGTCAGATTATGCAGAAACTAGAATAGAAAATTGAAAGTTCTAGAGAGCATTAGGATAGTTTGAAAACTATAGCAAAATATTTTTGCCCAGATCCAGATATATATTCAGATATATATCCAGAAGCTATTCTTGGTTATCACACTTAGCATCTCAATAACATATCTCTGCTCTAGATTGTGACTGCGAAATTATATCCAGATTAGCCAGATATTCCTTGAGAGTTTTATTATAAAGGCTATCAAGTACTTACTAAAGGATTGACAACTCTCACAAATAGATAGATGGTCTTGGTGATTTGGTCTGGCTGGTTGAGGAGGAGGATATTCTACAAGTCCTAGCTGATACTAAGTTGGAAATAATGAGAGTTTGCTTTAGGACTTTTGGAAAAAGTTGGGCGGGGTAACTGGGATATTGGAGGAGATGGCAGCATTTGTGATTTGTCCTTATAACTGAGGAGTGGGTTGAGAGCAGGATCTTAGTCTGGTGATACTGCTATTCAAAGATAAAGGTAGACAAGAGAATTGGAAAAATTGGTAGCTAATTATACTCCTAAATATAGACAGAAAGCTGATCACAAAAGTAATTATTATAAGACAGCAGAGAGTGGCCCAACAGATATTGGGTGAGGAGCAGAGGGGTTTTATTAGAGGCTGACTTATTAGAGATAGAACAGCTTTAGTATATAGCTTGATTGAGGGGACAAGAGCTAGTGATCTGAATGAGAAGTTGGTGTTCTTGGACCAGGAGAAGGCCTATGATTGCATTTAGTGAGGTTGGCTTGAGAAGGTACTAGACAGGATTAGTGTTTCTCTGTAGTTTTAGTTTTAATAATTGGTTTACTAGAGAGTAGCAGGGCTGTGCTTTTGTATAATAGTTATTATAGTAACACATTTGTTTTAGAGAGAGAAGTTCTACAGAGAGGCCTATTGTTCTCTATTCTGTATACTTTGTCACTAGAGCCAATGATAGATAGGATTTGCTATAAGATAGCTGGGCTCTCAGTTTATAGAATTGTGGAAAGTTGAGACCTTTGTCTTAGCTTAGTTAATAATATTAAAGCACTGAGAGAGAAAGTTGAATAGAATGAGTAGCATTCTGAGATAAAGCTTAACTGAGATAAGTGTGAGATAATAGTATTGAAGAATAGACTAATGGGTGGAGATATCATTGGAATAATTATTACTACAGATAAAGCTGTGTAAAATGTATTTGGATATTTTTTTATCAGTGTATAGATCTGTCTTATATAGAGTTTAGTGGGAGAAGAAGATAGTTGATTGGGGGATAGCTCTTCAGAGATAGGGGTGGCATCATATCTCTCTAGCTTAGTGGGTGTCAATATTGAATATTTACTAGTTACTGAAGCTGTGGTATCTGATATATTATTGGAATTTTTCAGCCTATATAGTAAAGAGCCTGATGAAGTTAGTAAAGAACTGAGTCTGAGCTAGAAGGGGTGTTAAATAAGTTAGAAGATCCTGGAATTGCTGGTGAACAAGATAGACCTTGGCTTAGTGAACTTTTCTAAGAGGCTATATTGCTTAGGGGCTTAGTGATTAAAGTGAGCTGTGGAGTTACAGAGTAGTAGATAGATATCACTGTTGCAGAAGGTTTGTGAGATGAGATTCTCCCACAGAGACTCTACAAGTGATCTACTGCTATTGATGAGACTGGGTGATAGTAGATACTTGTATAATAAGAACTTCTGATAGAGAGTAGCTGATGGTACACACTATATTGGGTTGTGCTGATATAGTAATAAGGAGGTGATATATTGAGATTTAGTAATGTGGAGATAGAATAGGTTATTATTAGGTAGTTCCCATCTGGTAGACTTTGATCTTAGAACTAGAGTAGAGTACCAAAGAGAAATAAGATAGAATTTATAGTCAGTTAGCTGGCAGATGGCCAGAATTGGTAAGGAGTTGAACTGAGTAGGTATTTGATCTTAGAGTACTGAGATGAGAAAATGGCTTTCTCTGAAGTTTTAAATAATATGGTGGTGTATGCTAATACCTTTATCTTATTAGAAAAACTCATAGGCTTTAGCTTACCTCCATTCCTGCTAGACACCAGCAGTCATCCAGATCTCATCTTTCTATTCATACAACTGAAAGAGTCCATCTCCATACTATATCCTCTACTGACATACTACCAGCCAAAGGCCCCTGATCTATCTGACTCAGTTTACTCATTAGAACTCTTATAGTTAATATAATACTATTATCTTTTTTCTAAAAACTATATGGAAAGTATTACCAATGATTTGTATAATGTAAAATATACCAGAGAAAGATATATAATAGATTATTTAATAATGGGATATAATGCTTATAAAAAAAAAAAAAAAAAAAAAAAAAAAAAAAAAACACCTAAGAAAAATCTATCCAATAAGTCTGAGAACTTCTACAAAAAACCTCACTATCACTAAATATATGCTGCGGATCTATCAATTAGAAGTCTATTATATATATAATTTGACAATAGTTACAAGACCTCTCTATATCTGATTAAGTTTATATCAGAAATTTTATTATTATACATAAAGTAAATTCTATTACTACAGATAGACTATATATAAATGAAATCCCTTAACTCTCTCTCAGACCCAATTTAGCCTCACTTATGTATAATTACAGTATATTCCAAAACTGAACCAATGTTTTATTAAATTTTATATTTTATATTACAGATATTTAAAAATATTAAATTTATCATTTTTAAATTTTTATTTTATCTTTTAAAAAAAATCTAAAAAAAAAAAATTATTGGTTCAGTTTTGGAACCAAATTATTTATAAATATTCTTTATTTAATAGATAGACAATAAATTGAGATATATATTTAAAACTTATTATAGTTATTCTTTTAATATTTCGCTATAATCTCATATAATTTATTTTTTAAAATCTTATTTATTTTATCTTTTAAAAAAATAATAAAAAAACTCATTTTAAATATATAAATATATATAACATATTATTAATATACTGAATTCAAACATTAAAGCAATGATATTTTGTCCAAAGAAGGCTATTTAAGTATACTTTCTACTCATAATAAATTATAATTTATTTATTAAATAGATTAGTTATAGTTTGAAATTATATAAATTACTAGAGTATTAAATATATATAAAAATAATAGGAGAATAAATAAATACTGTACAGAAACGACTGATATTAGGTAACTAGAAGTATATAGTATCCCCTAATAAAACAAAAATCAATTATTTTGGATTCTGCATATGACATCTGCCTTTTTCTGTCATCTTGGAATTTTATATCAATGGATGTCACGTGACTTTTCACATTGAAAATGCTGTGAAACTACTTCAAACTGACTATAAAACTACTTTAAATTGACTGCAAATACTCAAATGATAATTTATTATTTTTTCAAATATCTAAGATACTATAAAATTAAATCAAAGATATGAAATATCACTTAATACAAGTCACGTGACATCGATTGATGTAAAATTCGAAGATGACGGAAAAAGGCAGAAGTCCTATGCAGAATCCAAAATAATTTGATTTTTTTTTTATTAGAGGATACTATATACTTCTAGTTACCCAATATCAGTCTTTTCAGTACAGTATTTATTTATTCTCCTATTATTCTTATATATAAATTTAATACTCTTACTATAATTAATCTATTTAATAAATAAATTATAATTTATTATGAGTAGAAAGTATACTTAAATAGCCTTCTTTGGACAAAATATCATTGCTTTAATGTTTGAATTCAGTATATTAATAATATATTATATATATTTATATATATTTATTTAGTGTATTTCTATTTAAATAATTAAAATATAAAATTTAATAAAAAATTGGTTTAGTTTTGGAATATACTATAATAAATGTAGTCATCTGTCAGTCTATCATCAGTAGTATCAAAATACTAATCTCTGAAAAAGAAGAACTCTGAGAATAGAGTAACTCAGATATAGAAAGAGATAATAAAATAGATATAAATACCAAAGATGCTTATAGATATTAAAATAATGACCAAAGGATAGTCTAAGGATAGACCATCTTTTAGTGGGGGCAGATATGATTAGCAAAACATTATAGTATAACCAGATGATATACAAACTACTTGGCATAGTTACTCTATATAATTACCTCTTATACTACTTATATAAATAGTTGATATATTAAATTAGGTTAAAATCTATATATATTTATATATATATTTATTATTAATATATAAGTATAGTATTAATATAAATATTGTTATATATATATATCTATCTAAATTAGCTCTAATATATACTTATACAAATTAGCTATATAGAAATAAATAGCTATTATATCTATGTAAAATACTTCAAAGATAAGAGTGAATAAATATCAGTCTAAAAAACTGAAGTTAAAAGTAAAAGATAAGTCTGCCTACTATATTTCAAGAGATATGTCTGCTAAAAGTCACTTTTAGAAGATTGTGAGCTTTATTCTAAATTAATAATTTGGTATACTTTTTAATATAAAGAAGAGAAGATCTGATTTAGTATATATACCAGAATAAGTCAGAAGAACTTGAGAACTCTACTATTTTAAACTTGAAGTCTATTGCTTTTTAAGAAGTTACTGAATACTTACAGAAAGAGTATTGATACTGAATATATACTAGTTACTGAAGTTATAGTATCTGGCATAACACTTGAACTTTCCAGCAAATAGTAAAAGATTATTAAAGATGACTAAGAACTGGATCTAGAATGAGAAGTAAAGTCAGAGAGATTGGAAGATTATAGTAACTCAGGTTGATAGAGAATGTCTAGGTTTGGTGAGCTTCTCAAAGTATCTGTACTGCCTTAGAGCTTAGGGGCTGAAGAGGGCAGTTGAGCTGCAGAAAGATAGATGAGTATCACTGATATAAAAAGTTTGGGAGATAAGATTCTCTCTCAGAGACTTTTTAGATAATTTGCTATCAATAATTAGTCTGAGTACTTACAGTATAAGAGATTCTGATGTGAAATAGAGGACAGTGCTCATTGAATTGATCAGTGTTGGTATAGTAATGAGAGAGAGATATAATGGAGTCTAGTGATATAGTGATGAGAAAAAATACTATAGAGTGACTCTCTACTAGTAGACTTTAATATTAGTAATAAAGTAGAGTATTAACATAGGATCAGAAAGAATCTGTTACTAGTTGGCTAGTAGATAGATAGTATCAATAAGATATAGAACTAGGCTGATATCTAGTCTTAGAGTACTGAGGTATAGTAGTGGTTTTCTTTGAAGTTTTGGATAATGTAATAGTATATCCTGAGGAGGAATATCATATTGAACTTTTATTCAGAATATTTAGTTAATATAGAGATTATTAATTGTGAGGAGTACTATAATATTAACCAGGATGAGAGATTTATACAGATGTCTAATTATTGGCTGAGTGAGTATAATATACTTATAGACTTCTGGATATGGGTTAGAGGTCACCTGGAAGTAGAGAAGTTAGAGAGTGTGAAGGGAGGCTGATGTGATAATTTGAGAATATAATTGGTGAGATAGATTTGTAATGAGTAACTCACTATTGGGTAGATGTTAGTAGTATAAATAGAGTTAGCTGAACATTAGCTACATGTGTTCAAGAAGAGGAGGTAGATGCATTTAGAGGAGTAGATGGTGAGGTGAGAAGGTTTGATAGTAGACATTCTGTCTAGTAAGTAAAAGGAGTGGAGCCCCAGAGTAGTTGCTATCATCATCTGATAGCGGGGATATATGAGCAGAATATTGGAAGGATTATAGTAGTTCATAATCTAATAATGTTTAAAAGGAAAGAGGTTGGAGATTGGCCCCTTAGGGGAATTGGGTAGGAGGTTGGATTATATATATTATATTAGTATAGACTAGATTTGTAAAAAAAATATAGAAGTAAAAAAAAAAAAAA
>RBNI01003214.1:0-16403 GCA_003990745.1 Jimgerdemannia flammicorona
AAAAAAAAAAAAAAGAGATATTCGTGGACCTCATCTTCTTCAAAGACATCCTGACCTCTGATGAGGATGAAGCCCCTATAGTCTTGAACATTCTGCTCTAAGTTCCTTGGTTACACTGAATAATTCCAGCACCAGCATTCTGATGTAACACTGAATAATGCTAGCACTGGTATTCTGATGTAACACTGAATAATGCCAGCACTGGCATTCTGATGTGATACTGAATTATAGTGCTCCAAATGAGTCAATTCAAATCAAATCTGGATTCGATTCATTACATGACAGTTTGATCTGAATCTCAAATCCGAAGCCATCTGAATCAACTTGGATTAATCTGAATCACCCCATCTGAATCGCCCCATCCGAATCACCCATCCGAACCACCCCAATCCAAATCACTCAATCTGAATTACTCAATCCAAATCACTCAATCTGAATCACTCAATCTGAATCACTCAATCTGAATCCTCTAATTCGAATCCTCCAATTTGAATCCTCCAATTCAAATCCTTTAATCTGAATCCTCATCTGAATCTTTCAACTGAATCCTCTAATCCAAATCCTCCACATAACTCATATACTGGACATGTCCACAATACAATACACACACACGTATTGTAAGAGGGTCGCTTTTTAGGGTAACCATTACATAGTTCTAGAAGGGTTTTTCTGGAAGTTCTGGATATTCTGGAAGACCGTTTTCTTATGGTCAAGATCAATTTCATATGGAGTATATTCTCTATACTTATTGATTTCAAGATTGGGTTGACGTCTCAACCAAAGTCCTTTTCTGGACTAGTTCTAGATGTTCAGGATTTTCCATATTTCAGGAAGTTCAAGAAACTAAGACCAGCTTAGTTGAATCAACATATTACTGCAGACAATACCCAATTAGGAAATTTCATGATAGGGTTAGGAGTAGGACCTAATGGGGAGTGGATTTACTTAAGAGTAGTTTGTGGGTTATCAAATAGGTTTATTTGCTATTCATGATATTGCTATGTATACTAGAAGTATTTGTGTGAAGAGATATTGGGGGGAAGTGCTCAGGAGTTGTGTTCGGATTGTTCAGGTCTGAGATTCTGAGGTCTGGGGGAGTGGGTATTTATACTAATGAGGGGCTATCTGGACTATACTAGATATGGATGTAGCACTAAGTGCTTTGCTGAGTTGGAATGCAGTCATGTAGTACAAGTGATCTGACATATCAAGAGATTATCTGACTACTGAGTTAGTTCACAGTTACATCGTACAAGGCTAATCTAACTATACTATGACTGCTAATCTATTTATAGGTTTACACGCTGTCTGGGTAGTCTTCGATGATATCACCATTGATGATATCATCTCTGATGAAGTAGTCATCTAGGAAGAGTGGTTCACAGATTACTTCTCCTTGTTCACTGAGGTAATAATACATTGGGACTTCATCTCCGTCCCACAGAATAGCATCATCTGTCTCATATGCTGGATAAGGTATTGGGGAGCGAAGGAGGGGTGTATTGTTTTTGCTTTCATTGGATTCGCTGTCTGCATATCTTCTATAGGTTACAGCACTATGAGTTGCGGGGTTGTAGTAAGCTGGTGGCTGTGGTTCATGTCACTCGTACTCAGGTGGTAGAGTTGTTGGTTCGATCTCGAGAGTTGTCTGAAGGTACAGGTTGTGTTCTCTGGTCTCTTTATTATAGTTGAAGTAATCGGAGGTGAATGCAGGTTGGTATTCATGCCAGTGATCATTGTCCCAATAAGTCTCGTATATGGTTATGAACTGTTGTAAGTTCATTGGCAAGGTTGGCAGTGTGATCAAGGTTGGTAGAGATCCTTGGCTTGAGGTCATGTCAGCATCAGAGGGATCATTGTCTTCTGCTTCATCTTCATTGAAGTTGATTATATTGTAGACATCCTTCATGGCATATCCAACTTGGGGCATTTGCAGGATGTGGTCGTCAGGGTGCGAGAAGGTTCTGTCAGTAGTCTGAACGTATTTGAGATACTTGTGGTTGAGTTCTTGTATCATGTCATCGATTTGGCCATAGGACAGGGTAGCAACCATTTCACTGGTAGTAACTTGGAGGTGGGGAATAAAGGTGCTATACTCATAGAAGAGTTCTCGGTGTTTGCGGGCGATGAGCTTCTGGTGTTGAGACATTTGGGTAATGTCTGTATCATAGTAGTGTTCAACCATGTCTTCCAGAAGGCAGCCGATCTGATAATAGCTTGAGATTTGTCTAATCTGGTGGGTCTCGTTAAGCATGTTCAGAGCATTCCATCAGGCTTTCATGAAGTAGAGGGGTGCGAGGCTATGGATATTCATGAGGGGCAGAGGGGGTGTGGCTCGATTGACAATGGCATTCCAAATGTCAGCGCGGATGTGGTTGTAGATCTCGGTGGTCATGTTTGTGTGTTTGGAAGTTGTGGTTGTTATTTGTTTTAGTTCTCTATTTCGACACATCTCAGGGCTCAGTATATATGCATCTGTTCTTGATTGGTAAGATTCTGTTTGTGTGAACCTTGTGTTCTGTGACTTCATATTGACTCAGCTTTGTGTGCTGTGACTTCTGTTTGACTCAGCTTTGTGATCATACAGGTGATTTCCAGATTTGTTCAAAGGTAACATGCAATTTCAGTAGCTTGTTAAGAGGGTGATGTATAATTTCTGTGACTTAGAGGTTGTGCGCTTACATATATATACAATACACACATACACATATACATGCATATGCAAATATGCAAACACACATGTTGACAGATCAATCTTCAATAGTTCACAGTACCAATGATACTTCAAGTCAAACCCTGATAGTTCCACACCTTCCATGCAATCCTTGCTCTGAAATCTGGTAATATTATACTAAGATAGGAGATGATATTATTTGTAATTATTATAGGTAAAAAATTAAGATACACTTATTGACACTTTTTGTTTGTTTTGACACATATATGATATTGTTTCATCTACCCCCATGAACTACACCAGCCAGAAGTTTAAAATACTTAGGGGTACGACTTCAAACATGAATCGACACATAAAAGACAAGCACTCTGACAAAATCAAAAAGAATACGGAGACAAATAAAATCAACATCCAAGCTATAGTGGGTACGTTTATCCAATTGCCTGATCATTTCTGTATCAACACTGTTTAATCAAAAATATTTAGCTATACTCTTCGATAGAATTTTGAAATTGGCTCATTCGCTAGATTGTATGCACAGACCAGCCATTCACAACCATTGAGAGTGATCAATTGCATAGAATCTTTGGCCTCCTCAAGCATGATTTATATTTGCCAAGTACCAATACTATTCACAAAGATGTCCTGGAGGCCTATAGGAAGGAGCACAACAATCTCTGCCAGACACTTCAGGTAAAATAAGAGCAGCACCATGACCTTTGCAAGCTGAATTATATAAAAGAGCTCACCAATTTAACCTCACATTCAATAAGCAGAATTTGGCAGGCAAAATTTCATTTATGATCAACACATAGACATCCCCCAATGCAATTTCATTTCTGGGCATTAATAGTCATTGGATTGACCTTGATTAGCAGCTTAAATATCTCACTCTTGACTTTATCAAACTTGCTGGCCCTTATTCTGGAGACAACATCGCAGATGTTTTTATTAGTTATATCCAGGAGCTTGGGATCACCACCAAGGTAAAAAAGGGGGGCTTGCCATCAGATCAGCATTTTGAGGGAGATTCTAAACCAAACCAGATTTTATTGGTTATTTATTTTTGTATAAATTCACTGACTGAATATTTCAAGTATAGATTTGGCCATTATGATGGACAATGCCACAAATAACTCAACATTTTTCAAAGTTTTAGCAGCCAGCCTCAAACAGGAAAACATGGCCTTCAGTGCAGAAAGCTACCATGTGCGATGCCAGGCCCATATACTGAACCTCACTGTTCAGGACTATCTTACATACATAGACAAAACATCCAAGAGAGGAGGGGCCCTGAGTATAATTTCCAAGCTGCGCAACCTGGTTGTATCAGTCTGATCATCCTCACAATGATGAGACAAATTCACTGCGCAGTATAGGGGAATCAGTTTAGCCCTGAAAGAGCTTATATTGGATATCTGTATGCATTAGAACTCAATATTTACAATGATCCAGCATGCACTGGAGTTTTCTGTAGTATGCATCCTTTTTTTCTTCAGTCAGCTGAAGCAACTTATTTCAGATAATTGAAGATTTATTTTTTAAAAAAAAACAAAAAACAAAAAAAGCCAATAGATTCAACAGTGGCTGCTGACAAGGAAATACAGGCCAAGGCTCTAAGTGAAAGTGAGTGGGATATACTTAGGAATGTTGTCAGAGTTTTAGAAGTAAGTAGTGATTACTCTGGCTCTACACTCATTTTGTCAGCCTCCACACTTGTTTTGTCTGCCTCTATACAATGCAACACCTCACCATATATAACTGCCAGTGTTTTGATGATTATATGATATAGTCAAACAAATGACCCTGACAATAAGCTCGGCAATACCAGTATACAACCTTCTGATTGACTGGCTAGAGGACAAGCTTGAGGACAGACTGGAGGATTGCAGTGATTTATGATTGAGCCCGGATCAGAGAGACGCTGTGGAGGTTGCTCTTAGCAAGCTCAGAAAGTACTACTCTCAAACAGATACTACCATATACTCAATCAGTACAGGTATGTCAATGTCAGCATATGGCCATTGCCCCTTCCAAAACAGAGAAACCCCCACAAAAACTCACTCTCTCCTCTCCTTCAAACAGTACTAGACCCATGCTTAAAGCTACAATACCATAAAGATCAGGACTGGGAGCAGCACTTCATTGAGAGAACCAAGCAGGCCATAATTGAAGTATACTGGAAAAACTATATGCTGCTGCAAGGTTCTGGCTGAAGTCTGGATGAATATACTGAGGGATCTCTCCTGTCTCACATTTACTTCAGCAGAAAGAGGAAGAGGGAGCCATTAGTGAAAGAGCTGCCATCAATAGATGAACTTACCATTTACCTTGCCAGTGACTATATGATCCTGCTGGAGGGCATGGAGGTGCTCAACTGATAGAAGGTAGGTTGTCAGATAGACATTGGACCAATTTAATCCACCAATCTAACCATCACTCTACCCACTGCTCTACCCACTGCTCTATCCACCAGAGCATGCAGCTACATCAAACAGACTTCTCCAGCCTGTGTGGTATAGCTCAGGACTACCTGGTGATTCCTGCCTCCAGTACTCCCATTGAGCAGGTGTTCTCAGGTGGGGTGGACCTTGTTGCCCCAAAGAGGTGTACACTGAATACTGAGACAATCTGAGCATATATGTATCTGAAGTCTTGGTAGAGCTCAGGCTGCTAAAATTTGGTGGGTCCTGGGGGTTCACAGATAAGTTGGTTGGCCTTGTGGAATATTTAATATCTTTCAAAAATAATAAAAAGGTAAAAAATCCTGAAGACTCAGCCCGGAGTTTGCAGCCCAAGTGGACAGTGGTTGGTGGGATTGGTGACAGCAGTGGAGGGAGCATGCAATGTTTGCAGCCCTCTACTAGCAGTAAGGGGCAGCCCTAAGCTATCAGTGCCCAGGTCAGTAGGTGGGTCAGCAGAGAGAGCATACAAAATTTGTGGCCCTCTGCTGGTAGCAAGAGACAGTCCCAAGCCACAAGTGTTCTGGTCAGAGGGGTTGGCAGAGGGAGTACGCAAAACTTGCAGCCCTCTGCCAGTAGTGAGGGGCAGCCCCAAGCTGTCAGTACCCAGATCAGTGGGTGGGGGTTAGTGAGCATGGGGTTGGTAGAGAGAGTACACAAAATTTGTAACCCTCCGCTGGCAGCAAGGGGCAGCCCCAAGCTGCAAGTGTCCAGAATGGACAGGGTAGGCAGAGGGAGCATGCAAAATTTGTGGCCCTCTACCAGCAGCGAGGGGCAGCCCTAAGCTATCAGTGCCTGGGTCAGTGGGCAGGGTCAGTCGGCAGGGTTGGTGGGCATGAGGTCAGCAAGGGAGCATGCAAAATTTGTAGCCCTCTACTGATAGCAAGGGGCAGCCCCAAGCCGCAAGTATCCAGGATGGGTGGGACAGGCAGAGAGAGCACACAAAATTTGCGGCCCTCTACTAGTGGTATAGGAGTAGCCCCAAGCCACTAAGGAGTCTGGGGCGAAGGGTGCTTCTGGCAGTCAGAGGGTGCTTCTGGCAGTCAGAGGGTGCTTCTGGTGGTCAGAGGGTGCTTCTGGTAGTTAGAGGGCATTTCCGGTGGTTGAAGTTCACTACAGATTTGGGCCCCATTGCTGGTTTGGGTCCCATAGGCACTCTGGCCCTGCGCTGCAGCACCACACTGGCAGCACTACAGAGTAGGGCCAAGGGACTGGTAGGGCCCTGCATAATGGCTAAGCTAGTGCTACAGAAGAGGCACCTGGCCCAACCCCCCATATAAGACTATCCAACCTGTACAAAATGACTGTCTAACCCTCATGAAAGACTGCCTATCCCTTGCGAAAGATTGCCTAACCCTTACAAAAACTGCTCCACCTGCCAGTCCCAGGCCTTGATGAGCCTATTATCCATTGTGAGTGTGACGACTATTGTATCCAAGCTCTCCTCAAAGGCAACAGTGCTATGGTGGTCATGTGGTTGGAAGAGGATGGCCATGTTGGCCATAAACAGGACCCTGAAACCATAGGTGAGGTCATATCAGACTCTGCCACTATCCTCCCAGGTTGGGCCCTTCCTTTCTGGGACATAAAACATTATTAGAGTGATATTGTTGTCTGTGTATATGGGCAGAGAAAGGTTGCACCTGATATATCCTGATGTGATATGAGCATACAGTTGGGTGAACCCTTGGCCCAGGACCTCATACTGCTAGGCTGTGCTAGTGGATGCCTACCCTTGGTCCAGCCCTGGGAGCCCCAGCTTGAAAATCTGCCAAAATGGACAGCAACTAGTCAGTCCTTTTTGCATACAGGGGGATAGAAACCCCCTGGGCTACAGAAACCCCCCAGGCTGCAGAAACCCCCCAGGCTGCAGCACCCCAAAAAAGTAAAACTCCTCACCTCATATGGTATGCTAAATTGCACTAAGAATATATATATAACTATGCTGAGATCACCACCAAGCTGGCCTGCCATACACTCTACCAATCTGCTCAAAGAACCCCAGATCATAGTCACCATCACTGCACAGGCTGTGTCATACTCATGCACAGTTTGCTCTTTGATGGCATTTCTAAAGTTCCAGTAGGAGTATAGAATCTTGTGCATCTCTGGATTTGTATCAAAAAGAGTATGTCAGTGAAGAGTGTGATTTATCTGAAAAGGAGTAAAAAAAAAAGAGAGATGAGTGTAGGGGATTTCGGAACTCTGGAACCCACCCTTCACCAGTGTTGCAGTATACCCAATTTCTGTCCAAACCCCCCCTCCTTGCTTTTTTCGCCCCCTCTTTTCTGCCATCCAGTATTTGATACAATTCTCACAAATCTTATTGATGTAGCAGTGAAGCTTGTTGCCATAGAGGTTCCTTACCACCATTGCAACCATCTCTCTATGTTCATTAATAAAGATATAGTTCTCTTTGTCATTGGTTACTCCTGCTGACCAATGGACCCCTTGGTTGAGAATGATTGACTCTGATTCGAATATAGACCCCCAAGCCTTGATGACGATACTGGTACTGCTCATGCTGAACATCTTGCCCTTGAATTTCTCTATTTGATCAGATGCCAGATGTGGTTGAACTCAGGTAACTTTGAACTTTTCTTTCCAATGGAATTGAGCCCTAATCTGAGGGACTGAGATAAGTATGTGGACAGGTTGTATGTAGATGGGTTGCATGCAGATGGGTTGTGTGTGGGTGGGTTGTGTGCAGGTGTGGGTGTTTTTTAGAGGGAGACCATGTAAAAAATGAAATTAAATAAAACACAGAGATGGGTATTTCAGAAAAAGAGTATGAGTGAGTAAGTGAGTGAGCTGCATGCTGATGAGTTGCATGCCGATGAGTTGCACGAGTTGCACAAGATTGCTCATGAAGGCTTGCTTCTGTTCCTTTTGAGACCTCTGCCACATGATGCATTGACTCAACAGCTCAGCCACCAAAGGCATGCCCCACAACATCCTCCAACCTTTCTTTATCTTGACCATATATTGCAAATAAAGTTAGCAGATCTTGCCATAAAGCTGTAGACCCTAAGAAGAGCACAAGGTGAATTGGGTCATGCTGGGGGAATTTAAACAAGTAAAAAGTAGCGGCAGAAAAGAGCAACCTATATCTACTACCAGCTGCTCCAAAAAGGCTGCTACATATATAGCTGTGAGGTCTGTGAATTCTGAGGTCTGAAGGGCTACCATGAGTTGTTGCTGGAATTCACCCTCATCCCTGCCATCACTATCGCCATCACTATCACCATCACCACCACCATTGCCCCTTTAGCTCTTGATGAGCAGCTTGTGTACTGCCCATATGAGAAAGAATCTAACATTGTCAGCAGAGAGTGCATTTCTACCTCAAATACTCTCTCTTTTGACAATTATTGCAGGGTGAAAAATGAGTAGACTGAACCAATGTACGAATTAAGGGCTGCTGTTTTGTTTGCTCATAATGCAGCAGGAAGGAACAAAAAAAAAGAATAAAAAAAAGAGAGAGAACAAAGGAAAGGGTGATATCACCAAAGTGTAATAGGAAAAAAAAAACAAGAGTAAAATGAATAAAAGAAAGGGTGATGTCACCAAAGATTTCAATCTAGATGGATCAATCTGGATCAGATCATGAGACCAATCCGAGTTGATTCGAATCCATCACATGATGAACCTGAATCGAATCTCATCCAGATCAACTCCATTTGTTCAGAGTACTACCAAATTATACCAGCATCCTGAACCTATACAACCATCAGTACTGACCCTGGAACTTAGCAGTTTTTCCTATCCTGGCATTTTATTTTAGTTATTGGAATTTATATTTAGCTTTATATCTTAGCAACTATTGAATTATATTTTGTATAAATACTCCTCTTATTTCCTCTGAAATAAAGTCAGTTCCTTTTAGTGTAATATACACACTTTTTTATAAGAAATCTAAGAGATAACAAGACAGTTTAAAGATAAGAAGTTTGAGGACTATAAGATCTTAGGAAGGCACTCCAATAAGAACTTGCTTATAACAAACTTGAGTTAGTCTAAGAGATATACCTTGAAGAGAATCTGGTATATTTGAAGAACTCAGCAACTACTATGTAACAGTGGATAGATTATATGTAAATGTTATATAGGAATTTTTAAGAGAGAGTATATAAAAATAAAGTTAAATAAAATATAGAGTGAGTATTCAGAAAAGAGCATAAAATGAGTTATATGCAGATGAGTTATATAAGATTGCTCACAAAAACTTACTTCTAATCCTTTTGAGATCTCTGCTATATAATACATTGACTCAATAGCTTAGCTACTAAAAGTATATCTCATAATGTTCTCCAGCCTCTCTTCATCTTAACTAGATGTTGCAAATATAGTTAGCAGATCTCACTATAGAGCTATGAACTCTAAGAAAAAGAAAAATAGTACAAAATAAACTTAATAATATTGTAAGAATTCAAATATAGTGGCAAAAAGACAACTTATATTTACTATTAGCTACTCTAAAAGGCTACTATATATATAGCTATAAGATCTATAAATTCTGAGATCTAAAGGGTTGCTGTAAGTTGTTGCTGGAATTCTCTCTCATTCTCATCATCACTTCACCATTACCATCACTATTACTATTACTACTATTACTTTGACTCTCAATGAGCAGCTTATATACTATCTATATGAGAAAGAATTTAATATTATCAGCAGATAGTGCATTTCTATCTTGAATATTCTCTCTTTTGATAATTATTAGATAAAAAAATAAGTAGACTAATATATAATTAAGAGCTGCTATTTATTTATTCATAATATAGTAGAAGAAATAAAAAGAAGTATAGAGAATAAAGAAAGAGAGAACAAAGAAAGAGATAATAATAAAGAAAGGATAATGTCACTAAAGATTTTGGAGAATAAAGAAAGGGTGATATTACTAAAGATTTCAAGTAATCTAAATCAATCCAGATCAATCTAGATCAGATTACAGAACCAATCTAAGTTTATTTGAATCTATTATATGATGAATCTGAATCAAATCTTATTCAGATAAATTGCATCTATTTAGAGTACTACTTTTCAGCTTTGCTGATATTATCAATCTCTAAGACTATACTCATGAAGATAGCAGTATAGACCTTAACTGATCCTGTTTATCATAAAGATACCAACTTGTCTCTAGTTATCTTTTTTGAGTTGATAGACTTGAACTGCCATATAAGTTAGTCTTAAAACTTATTCTAGTCTAGAAGGTCTTCTTCCTCATCTCTGACTATTTAGACTTTTATTTTTTTATCAAATAGCTATATTTCCTTATAGTGATATTCTGTATAAGCAACTGACTCCTCATTTGATATATTTATTATTACTAAAGACTGGTTTATATTGGAGAGTCAGGTTTCAATATCACCACTTCTTCTATTATAGAGTTTGGATAGTGATAACTTGAGATGAGTTTTCTTATCTTCAGTAGAGAGACCTGCTGTTGGTTCTTTATTTAGAATCTAATACTGTCTCTATTGCTTATATATTTACTTATATCTCTTGATAGGCTTACATTAGCTATATTATTTATTCTTAGAGCTATTATATATCTTCTATAGAGGCCATAATGTTGAACTTTTATACTACTACTAATTATAATAAATATATGTTATAGAGAATAATTATACTTATTAAAGTACAAGAGTGCTTTAATATAGTTAAGTCAGATAAAATCTGAGACTTAGACTATATATTTGCAAATGTTCAAATAGAAATATATAACTAGATATAAGGAATAGAACTTGAGAAGTTTAATTATCTTTAAGAGATTTAAGTAAATATATAATAACTAACTAGACTGAGCTTTATTGAAGTATTTTGAGGGAGTATTTATATAAGAAAAATAAAAAGAAGAAGAAATAGATAGAACATTACTAAGCTAGATACTGAGTAATGAGTTATACTTAGAACTTGATAGAACATTATAGAGAGTTACTAAGTATTGATTAGTAATTAATAGAATTTGGTAGAACTATTTAAGAAATAGATTCTTGGCAAATGACTAAGTAATTCTGTACTATTCTAAGCTATTCTAAAATGTTCTACTGAATAATATGATAAAGAAAAAGATAATAATTTTGTAAAAAGAAAAATAAAATATAGAGGATTATTACAGTAGTAAATGTGTTTTCAATTTTATATTACAACTTCAGAATTATGTAATAATATCATATATATTATAACGGTGACCCCAGAATGATGACATCAGCACAGGAGACAGCCTTTCCTCACAAGCCACCAGATCGGAGCATGAGAAGATTATACGGCATATGAGATAAGCAACAATGACCAACTGTGAGTCATTGTGACCACAGCACAAGCATCCTGAAGAATATAAAAGAAGGATCAAGGAACCGCAGTAGCAGCAACCAACAAGAACCACCAATCCCAAAATAGCTCAAAGACTTACCACAAACAAAATGCCTGCTGCCCGCCAAACCTCAAGGTCAAGGAACCACCAAGGTATCTCAGTCAAAGAAAGGATGTTCCAAGACATCAGAAGAGCCATGAGGACCCGCTCAGCAAGGACTCCTAGTGTCAACCTGGGCACTGCAGACCCTTATCACTTCATCCTCTACCGCCATGAAATGGAAACAAGGATCACCATTGCTACCGAATGCCTCCAAATGTGGTAGGAGTACAAAATAGGAAACCTCCTCTGCCAGGAGTTCCCACAGGCCAGCACCCAAGAGCTACAAGGCGCCACTCCCATGGATATACGTGAAACAAGGACAGCTAAAAAGATCCATCAGATCTTCAGACATGCACTATGGTCGATCCCCAACTTGGAGTATGTTAGAGTCTCAGATTTCAGAGACCTGTCATCCCACCATATCAATACACTAGAAGCCAGGGTGGCTACAGAAGCCCAGTCCACTATCACCCTCAACAGCGAAGAAGTAGAAGACTTCTGACACCCCATCCTCCAGGACAATCCAGACCAATTCCTGCAAGGATTGATCTCAGTATTCCAAGGCCCAAGCATCCGGGTTAGATCCCCTCAAGACCCCACATTTGTTCCCTATTTTGTGGAAGAGAACCTCATAGACTGGAGAGCTCCAGATCTTCCCGCCACTGCTGAACGTGATGACGTCATCGATGACGTCATCCCGCGTGACATACCTGAAGTACGCGAAATGTGTGACCTGCATGATGAATTCACGGATCTCATCTCCTTCAGTGATGATGATGATGATGATGATGAAGCCCCCATGGTCCTGAACTTTCTGCTCTAAGTTCTTTGTTACACTGGATAATGCCAGCACCGGTATTCTCATGTAACACTGGATAATGCCAGCACCGGTATTCTCATGTAACACTGGATAATGTCAGCACCGGTATTCTGAGGTGATGCGAAATCGTTCCAGCACCGGCATTTTGATGTGATACCAAATAATACCAGCTCTGGAACTTGGTAGTTTTAGTTATTGGAATTTATATTTAGCTTTATATCTTAGCAACCATTGAATTATATTTTGTATAAATACCCATCTTATTTCCTCTGAAATAAAGTCAGTTCCTCTCAGTGCAATACATACACTTCCTTGCAAGCAATCTAAGAGATAACAAGACAGTTAAAGATAAGAAGTTTGAGGACTATAAGACCTTGGGAAGGCACTCCAATAAGAACTTGCTTATAACAAACTTGTAGTTAGTCTGAAAGATATACCTTGAAGAGAATCTGGCATATTTGAAGGACTCAGCAACCACTATGTGACAATATATTTCATGTATTATATTTTGTATACTTGTATACTTACTTGCCTTCATTGACTAAGTGGCTGTTGATTTTATTAGTTATTAGTAAGTTTATTATTATTTGAGTACTGTAAATTAATTCTATAGTCTTATATATTATTTAGCATCATATTATTACTAGATTAGATAAGATCCAGTAAGCCAAATTATATAATCTACATTCTCATGATCTTTATTTATTTAATTCAACCTAACTGAAATGATCTTTAGTAAAAATAGCCTCTGATATATATATATTATTATTTATTCTAGTTACTTTAGACAGGATTTATATTTAATTCTGAATTGTTAAATGAGATCTAGTAATCTGAATTATGCTTTTCTACAATTCTCATATATCTTTTATCTGTTATTGTTTAATTTAATCTTAGCTAAAACTGTATCCTCCTTCTCTCCTTCTGTTATTTAATTCATCTTTAGTAGAAACTATATATGATATATATTATTTTATTTTATTTTCTAGATTATTGGATGGAATCCAGTAATCTTAATCATGCTTTTCTATAATTCTTATATAGCTCTTTATCTGTTGTTCAATTCAACTCTCTCTTCTGTTATTCAATTCATCTCTAGTAGAAACTATATCTGGTATGTATTCTATTTTATTTGCTAAGTAATTAGATAAGATCCAGTGATTCAAATTATACTTTTTTACAATTCTCATATGGTCTTATTTATTGTTTAATTTATCTCCAATAGAAACTACATCTGGTATTTATTCTATTTTATTTTCTAGGTTATTAAACAGGATCTAGTAATCTGAATTATACTTTTCTATAATTCTTATATGGTTCTTTATCTGTTGTTTAATTCAACCTCTCTAGTGAAAACTATATCTAGTATATATTTTATTTTATTTTCTGAGTTATTGAACAGGATCTAGTAATCTGAATTATACTTTTCTATAATTCTCATATAGCTCTTTATCTGTTGTTTAATTCAATCCCTCTTCTGTTGTTCAATTTATTCCCAGTGGAAACTATGTCTGGTATATATTTTATTTTATTTACTAAATGATTAGATGAGATCTGGTGATTTGAATTATACTTTTCTATAATTCTCATATAGTCTTATCTATTGTTTAATTTATCTCCAGTAGAAACAGTATCTGGTATATATTTTATTTTATTTACTAGATTGTTGGATAGAATCTGACAATCTGAATTATACTTTTCTATAATTCTCACATGGCTCTTTATCTATTGTTTGATTCAACTTCTTCTTCTGTTATTCAATTCATTCTCAATAGAAACTATATCTGATATATATTCTATTTTATTTACTGAGTAGTTGAATAAGATCTGGTGATTCAAATTATACTTTTCTATAATTCTCATATAGTCTTATCTGTTGTTTGATTTATCTCCAGCAGAAACTATATCTGATATATATTCTATTTTATTTACTAGGTAGTTAGATAGGATCAGATAATCTAAATTACACTTTTCTATAATTCTCATATGTATACCCTTTGTCTGTTATTCAATTTAACCCCACTCTCTCTCTCTTCTGTTATTCAATTTATCTCTAGCAAAAACTATATCTGGTATGTATTCTATTTTATTTTCTGGGTAGTTGGATGAGATTTGGTAATCTGAATTATACTTTTCTACAATTCTCACATAGCTCCTTCTGTTGTTTGATTCATCTCTAGTAGAACTATATCTGATATATATTGTTCTATTTTATTTGCTAGATGGTTAGATGAGATTTGGCTTTTCTACTATTCTCATATGGTTCTTTATCTGTTATTCAATCTAAATCCACCAAAACAGCTCCACCTTTTGTTGTTCAATTCTAACTCACCCAAAACAGTTACTACCTTCTATTATTCAATTTATCTCTAGTAAAAACTATATATGATATATATTTTATTTTATTTGCTGAGTGGTTGAATAAGATTTAGTAATTTGAATCATGATTTTCTATAATTCTCATACAGCTCCTTTTGTTATTCAATTTATTTTCAGTAGAAACTATATCTGATATATATTGTTTTATTTTATTTACTGAGTAGTTAGATGAGATTTAGCAGTTTGAATTATGCTTTTCTATAATTCTCATATAGTCCCTTCTGTTGTTCAATTTATCTCTAGTAGAAACTATATCTGATATATATTATTCTATTTATTTACTGAGTGGTTGGACAAGATTTAACAGTTTGAATTATACTTTTCTACAATTTTCATATAGTCTCTTCTGTTGTTTGATTCATCCTTAGTAAAAACTATATCTGATATATATTGTTCTATTTTATTTACTGAGTGATTGGATGAGATTCAGCAGTTTGAATCATGTTTTTCTACAATTCTCATATAGTCTCTTCTGTTGTTTGATTCATCTCCAGTAGAGTATATATTGTTTTATTTTATTTACTAGATAATTAGATGAGGTTTGGCTTTTCTACTATTCTCACACAACTCCTTATCTGTTATTCAATTTATCTCCAGCAGAAACTATATCTGATATATATTCTATTTTATTTATTAGGTAGTTGGATGAGATTTGATAATTTGAATCTCACTTTTTTACAATTCTTACATCTATTGTTTGATTCAACCTTACTTGAAACAACTCCTCTTTCTGTTATTTAATTTATCTGGTATATGTTCTATATTATTTACTGAGTAGTTAAATAAGATCTGGTGATCTAAATTGTGTTTTTCCACAAATTCTCATATGGTCTCTTTTATATTATTAATCTCTTTAGCCAAAAACATAGTTTGAACAAGATAAACTATAAAGAAGTCTACCTTTGGGTCAGTGAAGACAAGGTCATTGATTGCTAAAATAGCTAAAATATTGTACAAATTTAAACAAATGAATTTGGTAAGAGAGTTGACTATTGCATCTTTTATAGTTTTTTTTCTTAATTTATTTTTAGGTATTTCTGAAGATTTTATTATATCTGACTATTAATCTTAATTATAGTTTCTCTTCTCTCTCTTCTTCATTCATAGATATTTCATTATATCTAGCTATTAGTCTCAATGATGATTTTCCTCCCTTTCCCTCTCTCTCTCTCCTTTATTCATAAGTATTCTATTATATCTGGCTATTAGTCTCAATAATGATTTCTCTCCCTCCCTCCTTTATTCATAGTATTATATTATATCTGGCCATCAGTCTTAATGATGGTTTTCCTTTCTCTCTTTTTCATTTATGGATATTTTATTATATTTGGTTATTGGTCTCAATGATAGTTTCTCTCTCTCTCTCTCTCTCTCTCTCTCTCTCTCTCTTCTTTATTTATAAGTATTCTATTGTATCAAGCTATTAGCCTCAATGATGGTTTTCTCTCTCTTTCTCTTCCTCTCTTTTTCATTTATGAATATTCTATTGTATTTAGTTATTGGCCTCAATAATGGTTTCTCTCTCTCTCTCTCTCCTTCCTTTATTTATAGATATTCCATTATATCTAGCTATCAGTCTCAATAATGGTCTCTCTCTCTCTCTCTCTCTCTCTCTCTCTCTCTCTCTCTCTCTCTCTCTCTTTCTCT
>RBNI01003215.1:0-16402 GCA_003990745.1 Jimgerdemannia flammicorona
CCCCTCAGCCAGCTCTCCAGGCCAGCCCCCTGCTGACCCCCCTTCACCTTCTCCACAAAGCTCACTCTGCCAGACCCTTGACCTCCAGCTCCTCTCCCTCCTCCACCACATCCTCCCGCCAGTAGGCCCCTCATACTACCCCCCAAATCAGGGCCTCTCCCCACTTGCTGCTATTCGAATGCTCCAGGGCCACCCTGCCTAGTATATATCTCAGGATGCTCATTGGTTGCCATAATACTAGTAGCTTGTCTCCAGAAACTGTATCAAAAGTGTTGCCAAAAGATTGTATAACCTGAATGTTACCAGAGAAAGGCATGTTTTTTAATAATTTTCTTACTTTTCTCTAAATCTAAATATTGTAGAGTAGAGAAAATATCTTTTTTAGTATTATTTATTTCATTATAGTTTAAATCAATCATTATAATATTGAATATATTGATAAAGCAAGTAAATATATCCTTGCTAAGAACTTTCAGCAGAATAATTCTCACAAAGCCTTGGTCAATATTCTTCATTATTAATTTGGGTAATTTTATTAACTACTGCTAGATCAGGATCATGAGTAATATATCTATCTTCTAAAATTTGATTATTTCTTATTTAATTTCTTTATTATTCAACTGCTTAACTCATAATAGTACTTTTAATTGTTTGATTTGATTTAATAATTCTTTGTTTCTCTCTTAGAGTTTATTGATTATGTTTTTTGTCATAAATTTATACTTATATATCTTTTTATAAGATTATATTAAGTATATAGATTATTTTAGTCAAAACAAAAAACAATAGTTATTTTTTTTTAAGATAGTTCTAAATAAAGAAATACACTAGATTTTTATATTTTACTAATGATAATCTAGTTATAGTATAAAAATGAAGAAATGTTTCCTAAAAAAATTATGTTCTGCCTAATTATGATATATCAAAGTCCTATCAGTATTGGTGAAGACTTTAAAAGAAGCATAAAAACAGAGAATATTAGGTTATACTTTTGGTTTATCTCTAATCAAATTATATAATATGTAAATATTGAATAATTAAAAGTTACAAAGCTGTAGCAAAAATAAATAATCAAGTGATATCAAATATTTACTTTGTCTGGTTTTGTTGCAGTATACCCTATATAGAAGAATTAATAATAAAGTAGAAGTCTAAGTAAATATAAAAAAAAAAAAAAAAAAAAAATAACTAAAATAGCTAATCTAGATAGCCTTGGGTCCCTCAATAGTCTCCAACAACTGAGGCCTAATCTTATGTATTATCAAGAGCCACTAAGAGTGACATCTACTATTTAATTACTTAATACTAATTAGAAGACTCTACTAATATAGTACTCATACTAGCTCTAATAACTATTACTAGCCTAACACTCTACTAGTTTATTATAATTATCTTTCCTCCTATCTGAATAGCCATCTTCTCTCCCATCCTAACTTCTCTGAAAAATAATTATCTATACTAGAACTATACTTGTTAAAAAGCTCAAAAAAGCTCAGAGGATCCTACTATAGATACTAAAGACTTATAAGTAATCTATACTAGTACTTGATATCCAAGGTCAGATAACTCTCTATATAGTCTATAATATACTGAGACAATATCTTATTGACAATAGTAAAAGAAAGAAGATACTATATCAAAACAGATATACTCTAAATATAGCTAGAGATATTAAAAATTATAAAAAAGTAGAGAAAGTACTAATCTGATACTAATAAAGACATAATTTATTACTTAGTACTCTGAATAAGTTAATTCAAATCAAATCTGGATTTGATTTATTATATGATAGTTTGACTTGAATCTTAAATCCAAAACAATCTGAATCAACTTAGATTAATCTGAATTACTCCATCTAAATCACTCTATCTAAATTACTTTTTTTTTTTTTTTTAAAAAACCCAAAGTCCTATAGATTTTATTAAAGAGAACCTAGACTATATAGGCTGAAACTCTCTCCCACTACCCTCTGAGCACTATACCCCTATTAACCTAGGCTAGCTATTGTCTAACAGCTCAACTATATCAGATATAGTAGGATATTATTGTCTATACCTCATTCTGTACATTATGTTCTCTCTATCAGCAGAGGGGAACAACTATATATCTATGACTGAAGGTGCATACCTGAAACTCCAATGTATATATAAGATTATATCTAAGTTAAATAGAATAGCCCCTGCTACTTCAAGGAGAATGATAGATAAAGAAAAACCCCCAAAGCACAGCATAGTGGGTAGAGCCTAGTTCTCCCAGATGAGATAAGTAAAGAACTTATATGTGAGATAAGAAGAGATCCCTATACCCCACTACTCAAGCTTATAGGCCTTGATCATATTACTATATCAGCTCTCGGTTCTAGTTAAGTGCAGCTAAGATATTTGATATAAATAGCCTCAGGCCCCCTGACTCCCCTCCAATGACTGAGACCCAACTCTATGAATTGTCAAAAGAAGCTGAGAGTGATATCTGCCTCACATCAATCAGAAGGCCCCACTGATATAGTATCCACTCCAGCCCTAATAACTACTCCCAGTCTAGCACTCTACTGATCTACTGTAATTATCCTTCCTCTTATCTGTGATGGCCATCTCTCCTCTTATCCTGACTCCACCTGAAAAACAATTACTTATACTAGAACCATACTAACCAAGAAGCTCATCAAAGCTCAGAGGGCCCCATCACAGATACCAGAGACCTGCAGATAACCTATACTGATACTTGATACTCAAGGTCAGCTAACTCAATATATAGCCCATGATACTCCAGATGATACCTCATTAATAATAACAAAAAGAAAAAAGTACCACACTAAAATAGATATATCCCAGACACAACTGAAGATATCAGAAACTACAAAAAAGTAAAGAAGACACTGATCTAATATCAATAAAGGGATAACTCATCACTATTGCCTCCCTCTTGCTATCTTACAATAGGTACAGCAAACTAACCTAAGGTAGAGGGAGTATTAGTTGTGAAAAGTGGACTCAGAAGATTATCTATCAAATTTTATAACTAGTAAAGTAGCAGGGAAAGATATCTAAATTACTCTATCTGAACTATTTCATTCAAATCACTTTATCCAAATTACTCAATCTAAACTATTTAATCCAAATTAATCAATCTGAACTACTCAATCTGAATCACTCAATCTAAACTACTTAATCTGAACTACTCAATCTGAATCACTTAATCTGAATTACTCAATCTGAATTACTCAATCCAAATCACTCAATCTGAATCATTCAATCTGAATTATTCAATTTAAATTATTCAATCTAAATTACTTAATCTGAATCACTCAATCTGAATCATTCAATCTAAATTATTCCATTCAAATTATCCAATCTGAATTCTTCAATCTAAATTCTCTAATCCAAATTCTCTATATAACTCATATACTGGATATATCTATATATGCAAATACACACATATAAATATATATATATATATAAATATATATATACAAATATATATATATATATATAAACATATATATAAATATACAAATATATATATTAATAGATCAGTCTTCAATAGTTTATAGTACCAAATGATGCTTCAAGTCAAACATTTTTAATAATTTTACACTTTTCATACAATTCTTATTCTAAAATCTAGCAATATTATGCTAAGACTAGAGATAATATTATTTGTAATTATTATAGGTAAAAAATTAAAAAAAGAAGATATATTTATAATATAACTAATGCTTTTATTTAATATATATGTATATAATATTATTTCTACTAACTTCTTTATATTATATAGTCAGAAGTTCAAAATACTTAGTGGTCAACTTCAAATATATATCAATATATAAAAGACAAATACTCTAACAAAATCAAAAAGAATACAGAAATAAATAAAATTGATATCTAAGCTATGGTAGGTATATTTATCTGATTACTCAACCATTTCTGTATCAATAACTCTATTTAATCAAAAATATTTAGTTATATTTTTTAGCAGAATTTTGAAATTAACTCATTTACTAGATTGTGTATACAGACTAACTATTTATAATCATTGAGAGTGACTAATTATATAATATCTTTGATCTCCTCAAGTATTATTTATGTATATCTGCCAAGTACTGACACTATTTGTAAGATATTCTAGAGGCCTATAGGAAGGGATATAATAATATTTGCTAGATACTTTAGATAAAATAAATAAATCAGAGCAATGCTATAACTATTGTAAGCTGAATTATATATATATATATATAAAGAGCTTATCAATTTAATCTCATATTCAATAAATAGAATTTGGTAGACAGAATTTCATTTATAATTGATACATAGACATCTTCCAATGTAATTTCATTTCTGAGCATTAATAGTTATTGGATTGACCTCAATTGATAACTTAAATCTCTTACTTTTGACTTCATCAAACTCACTGGTCCTTATTCTAGAGAAAATATCATGAATATTTTTATTAATTGTATCTGAGAGCTTGGGGTCGCAAATAAGGTAAAAAGGAGAGGCTTGTTATCTGGTTGATATTTTGAGAGAAGTCTTAAAATAAAACAGATTTTATTGATTATTTATTTTTACATAAATTTGCCAACTGAAAATTTCAAGTACAGATTTTAACTATTACAATAGATAATATTACAAACAACTTAACATTTTTCTGAAATTTAGTGGCTAATCTTTAATAAAAAAATATAACCTTTGGTATAGAAAACTGTTGTATATATTATCAGGTTCACATACTGATCAGGATTATCTTTTTTTTTTTTTTTTTTTTTTTTTTTTTTTTTTTTTTTTTTTTTTTTTTTTTTTTTTTTTTATAGTCACTTAGACTCTCTTTATTAACCAGCATCTATAGTAATATTGATACAGCCTAAGCCCTCAACCTATCCCACAGGGACCCCCCCACCGATCAGGATTATCTTATACATATAGACAAAATATCTGGAAGTAAAGAAACTCTGAGTATTGTCTTTAAGCTAAACAAACTGGTTGTATTGGTCTGATCATCTCTATAATAATAAGATAAATTTACTGTACAGTACAGAGTAATTAGTTTAGTTCTAAAAGAGCTGATATTAGATGTCTATATATATTAGAACTTGATATTTATAATGATCCAGCATATTCTAGAGTTTGCTATAATATGTACTCTTTTTTCAGTTGGCTGAAGCAAATTATTTTGAATGACTGAGGATTGTTAATTAATTTTAAAACAGAAATTTTTTTAAAAAAAAAAAAAAAAACTGATAGATTCTATAGTTACTGCTAATAAGGAAATACAGAGTAACAGGTAGTGGATACTCTTTTCTCTGATAACATTCAGGTTACACAAACTTCTGGCAATACTCAAGATATTATTTTTAGAGAAAAGGTACTAGCAATATAGCAACTGATGGGCTTTCTGAGGTATATGCTAGATAGGGTAGCCCTAGTGCATTCAACTGGCAGTATGTAGAGAGAAGTCATGGCTTGGGGAGAAGTATGTAGGGTTTGCTGGCTGGAGAACATAGAAGAGGAGAAGACAGTACTGGGGGACAGGAGACTGAGAGAATGAGCTTCACAGACAAGGTGAAGGAGGGTCATCTGATGACTAGACTGAAGAGCTGGCTGAGGAAAATCAAGAAGATAGTGAGGGCTGCTGAATGTAGTAGAGTGGCCCAGAGTAGTAAGAGCAGCAGGGCTGAGAGAGTAGTAACTGAAGAGAGTAGAACTACTAATAGCAAGAAGACTACTAATTAGGAAAAAAAATCCAGATATAATAGCTGATAGCAGATCTGAACCAGGGGTGGGCATGAGGCCCAGAGATCTGATAGATGGTGTAATGAGCCTGGTGGCAGTACTATTACTCAAGAAATCAAGATCATAATTTGCTATTATACTATATTTTTAGGGCTTAGCAGTGACTGCAAGGATAATTCTAGGGCTTCTGGTTCAGGAGGTGAAGAGAGCTACCTTAGTGAAGTTTTTGAAGAGGCTGAAAGGAGTGGAGATTGGATTCAAGAAAGAGGATGTACTGTGGAGGTAATAGAGAAGAGAGTAGTAGTGGGAGGGGTGGCAATTTTCATAACCAGGTGCTTATGTTGAGACCCTCAAGTAGTGTAGTTGACAGTGATGGATATCCCTATAGTGTCAAAGGAAGTGGTCAGAAGACTGATTGTGGAGGCCATCAAGAAGTATGGGGACATTGTGGATATTGGGTTTGGGGTCTGGGAAGGTACAGAGTTCAGAATAGGAGATATAGATATCAGAGTATAGCTGATAGGTAAGGAGAATACAGAGAGAGCACAGGACTGGCCAGTGGTACTTAAATGGAGACCAGTGGAGTATAAAGTCTCTAGAGTAAAAGAGACACAAGAGAAAGAAGAGGACTTACTAGAGATATTGGAAGATCTGGCTGAGACTATTGAAAGGTGGAGACTGGCCTGGAAGGAGTTTGAGGCTGTGATAGTAGTAGAGATCATGAATGGCAAGAAGGTTAGGCTGAATTGGGCAGCCTGGGAGAGGACACAGAGGAGATGTATTCAGAAGAACCTATTGGCAAAGTTGGGAGAGAGGGGAGCAGGGAGACCTATTACTGAAGAAGCAGGATCAAGAGCAAGTACCTGGGCTAGAGAGAAGAGAGCAGCTCAAGAGGTGACCTAAGAAGAGAGAGGTGGCTCTGAGTTGAGTATTATTGTAAAGGATGTAGAGATGGTTGAGGGGGAGTATCCTCAGTATAGTGTGCTGGGTGAGGTTTCTAGTGAGGATAAATTGCAGAATATACTGAAAGAGGATTGGGATAAGTCAGTAGGAAGAAATACAGAGAGTGAGCAGGCAGAGAGAGAGAAGAGAGTGACTCAGAGAGCTGAGAAGGTGATAGATAAAGAGAAATAGCTGTAGAAAATGCTTGAGAATATGGTAGCTGAGGAGCTGGAGAGAGAGAACTTTTGGATATTGAACAAGAGATACTGGACTGAGATCCTATATAGTGAGGAGGTGCCAAGGAAACTCCAAGATGAGATAATGATAGCCTTATTAGAAGCTGAGATATATCAAGTAGATGATGATAGGGAGGCAGCACTTCAGGTAATTATAAATAATTGGGCTATATATATATAGGGTCTAAGGAAAGAGCTAACAAAGTGGTAGATAGTGTGTGAAGAGTATCAGATAGAGATAGAAGCTGTGGATAGTGTGGATTGTCAGGAGATCATAGTGGAACTAGATACTCAGCAGAGAGAGATAGACAAGCTTGAGACAGAGAGGAATCTGGATCTTGCTGGTGAAGAGATGAGTATAAAATTGTAGGATGGGCACTCTTTTTCTAAAGATTATTTAAAATGAATAGTACAATAAGAATCTTCTTTTTGAATATCAATGGTCTGAGGAGTGCAGCAAGGTATCAGAATATCTTTAGTTAGTTGAAGGGGCTGGAAGCAGATCTTTTCTTACTACAGGATGTGGGTTATGATGTAGACTTGGACTTATTGGATTATATGAGAGAATGGGGAGATATGGTAGTATAGCAGAGTTGGGTAGGCATTCTGGTTAGGAAGATATTGGGGACATTGGACATTGGGGGGGTAGATTAGTATAATAAGTGTAGAGGAGGCCAGACTGGAGCCCTCTAACTATTGGATCATGCTACTGCCCAGCAGAAAGGAGAGAATATATAGATTAGATAAAGGGTCTGTGAGAGGCAGATGTTTTGGCAGCTGTAGAAATTGACTGTCTAGAGAGTGACTTTAATATAATATGTAATAGGAGGATAGACAGGACTGATAGAGGAAGGGGAATAGTAGGCTGGAGTGGAGAGATGGAAGATTGAGAGGAAATTGAGAGAATGAGTTCTTTGTTGGATGCTGGATAACTTGGGTAGAGAGATCATCAGGTCTATACTCACTGGGTGGCAGGGTTGAGATCAAGGATTGACTGGATATTGACAGCTGAGTGCTAGGGTACAGATGTCTGGAGCAAGATTGAGATGGTCTGGTGTCCTTAGTCTGACTACTAAAGATTGCTGGACAGAGAGAGGTTTGGGGGTGAAGGAGAGGGGCCTGGACATTGATGCCTAAATATCTCACTACTGGGGGACTACATCTTGTGAAAAGAATAGATGGTAGATATTAGTACTAGGATTGTTGGCTAGAGGACACAGGGGTTGGAGATTAGGGATCATTGGCAGTAGTTAAAATCTGATACTCAATAGTACTGGGGCAAAGCTGGAAGAGAGAGGGGAGCTCAGTAGAGGAGTCATATTAGGTAGCCTTCAAGAGGTTGGAACAACTACTAGAGAGATGGGCTGGATCTTTGGCTAACTATGAGAAAGAAGATTAGAGGACTCAAATAATCCAGTAGAAGGTAGAGAAACTGAAGAAACTGCTTAGACAGAAGGAGGAATGACAGGTGAAGGGGTTGGTAGCAAGGCTATAGTGACATGGTCTGGAGGAGGGAGAGTGGTCTACAAAGTATTTATTGCAGTTGCTATAAGTAAGGAGGATAAGGCAGTGATGGAAAGGAGTACTGGATGAGGCAGGAGATATAGTAACTGGGATGCCAGAGATCTTGGGCCTACTGCAGTCTTGCTGGGGGTAACTGTAGAGTGAGAAAGAGAGTGGTGAGGATACTATTGGTATTGAAAGGCAGTTGGAGAATTGGTACTCAGATCTAGCTGTGAGCCTAGGTAAACTTAAAGCTCCTGTATAAGGAGAGAAGGTATGTTGAGTTTTGGCAATAATGAGTATGGGGACAGCCCCAGAGGAGGATAGATTGCTGTGGGATTTTTGGAAGAAGATAACTAGAGTTGAGGTTGTGCTAGAGAAGATAGTATAGATATATAATGAGGTTATTGGCTCAGAGACCTGGATTGGAAGATAGCACCTGAGGCTTATAGCTCTATTGTATAAGAACAAGAGAAGAAGGGAGAATTGGAAGAACTAGAGACCAATTATGCTTCTGGATATAGATCACAAGTTAGTGATGAAGATTTTGATAGTCCGGCTACAAGAGGTGACTCAGCAGATATTAGGGGCTGAACAGAGAGACTTTATTAGAGGTTATTTGATCTGAGATAGGACAGCATGAGTTTATAGTATTATTAAGAGTACTCATATAGCTGGGGTTGATGGTCAACTAGTTTTTCTAGACCAAGAGAAGACTTATAACAAAGTTTGACATGTATGACTAGAGAGAATATTGAAGTAAATAGAGGTCTCTCTAGGGTTTAGGAGATCATTGATTTGTTTATTGAAGGGGAGTTAGGTAGCTATTATAGTGAACAGATAGAGGAGAGAGTCCTTCCCCCTGGGTAGAGAAGTGCTGCAAGGGGACCCACTGTCACCAATCCTCTATACCCTCTCATTGAAGCTCCTGTTAGACAGAATATGGTACAGAGTTGGGGGTTTAGACATTTTAGGAGTAAACTAGAAGGTTTAGACCTTTGCTGATAATATAGTGGTTGGGCTGGGCTCTGTAGAGGATGTAACAGCTCTGAAGAATATAGTGGAATGATATGAGAGGTACTTAGATACTAGACTCAATTGGCATAAGTGTGAGACTCTAGTTCTAAGTAGAGGAATAGTTAGTGGTGATGTGATTAGAATGGTAATTCTAGCTAGAGAAGTAGTCTACTATCTGGGAATTTATTTTTCAGTATATAGTTCCCTATTACCTTATGATTAGTGAGAGCAGTGACTACTCATATAGGGGGATACACTCTTGAGGTAGGGAGGCCATTATATCTCCCTGGCAGAGAGAGTGATAGTGCTGAATGTGTACTGGCTGCCTAAGCTATAATATTTGGGATATTACTTGGACTTTCTGGTATGGGTGGTCAAGAGACTAATGAAGATGGCCAGATCATAGATCTGGGCAAGATGGCAGAACCAGATTGGCTGGAAGGTATTAACAATACCAGTAGACAGAGGAGAGCTAGGCCTGGTAGACTTTACCAAGTACTTATACTGCTTGAGGATATAGTGGTTGAAGCAAGTAAGTGAATTGTAGAGACATAGGTATGAGAGGCCTGGGACATAACTGGTGACCTACTTACTCTAGTGGCTCTCAAAGGGAGTAAGAAGATGTACTATAGAAGATTCTGGTGAGAAGTGGTAGATAGTACTCACTGCATTGGTCTCCAGTAAAGAGATGATGAGAGAGAGAAGAAATTGAGACTCCAAATGTAGAGATGGGACTGCCTACTATTAGGAGATATCTCAGTGGATGATTTTTGTCTGGAAGATAACATAGAGTATCTGCAGGAGCATGAGAGGAATTTGTGACCAGAGGCATAGTAGGGGGTAGGGATTGATGAGAAGTGGGACTGGAATAGTATCTGGCCTTGATGTAAGAAGGTGGTGAGATAGCTGCCCCCTAAGTTCTGAGTGGTATAGTGGAGGCTACTTCAGTGCAATATGATGCTGAACTACTGGTTGGGATATTTGGTAAAAGAAGGTGCTCTGGAGTATAAGAAGTATCTTAATATTGGGCAGGAGGGGGTATAGTGCAGACTCCTGAGTATTGGCTAGGGGAGTGTGAGGTTTTGGGAGATTTCTGGAGAGTTATTAAGAACCAGATGGGGTTGTAACCTTTGGAGAGAGGAGAGGATGGGAGGTGGGGTGATCTTTGATATAGACTGGTAGGAGGAGTTAGAGATAAGTAGTTGACTTTTGGGTGAGCTCTGGCCATTTGGATTGAGCTCACTAGACATTGGCTTTATATATTTGAGGATGGTCAGTGCTTGGTGCTTGGGGTACAGGTTGTATAATAAGAGTGGCTATTGCTAGACATTCTGAATAATTGATAGTAGGGGTAGGGACCTGGAGGGGAAATCTATAGAAGACTTGTGGAATATATTTACAAGAAGAGTAAGGGGAGGATTAGGGTTGCTGGGGGTTTGGTGACCCTCCAGAGAGAGGGAGAGGGGGGAGGAGAGAGGGGTTTATATGGGATTAGATGAAGGGTACATTCATACCTTTATATTAATATAATATAGATTAGATAGTAATCAGTAATAAAGTGGAAGTCCAAGTAACTATAAAAAAAAATAAAAAGAAATACAAGGTGAGACTATAGATAAAAGTAAGTAAGATATACTAAGGAATGTTATCAGAGTTTTGAAAGTAAGTGATGATTGCTTTGACTCTATATTCATTTTATCTGCCTCTACATAGTAATATAATAATTTATCATTCTTAACTACCAGTATTTTGATAATTGTATAAAGAATATAATCAAATAAACTACTCTAATGATAAGCTCTACAATACCAGTATACAATCTTTTAATTGATTAACTAGAGAATAAGCTTGAGAAAAGACTAGAGAGTAGTGATGATTTTTAGTTTAGCCTGAATCAGAGAGATACTATAGAGATTGCTCTGAGCAAGCTTAGAAAATACTACTCCAAAATAGATACTATTATATATTCAATCAGTATAGATATATCAGCATAGCAGTTATCTCTTTTAAAAAAGAAAAATTCCCACAAAACTCACTCTCTTTTTCAAAACAGTATTGAATTTTTTTTTTTTTTTTTTTTTTATAGTCACTTAGACTTCCCTTTATTACCACTTAATCTATAAATAATAATACATTTGTACCCACAACCTCTCAACTGATACCTCTTAGATTCCCTTCTTCACTCTCCATCTCTCCCCACTAGAGTATAACTTAGCCACCTGCCATCCAAACCCTCTCTCCACTCTTCTTGCAAATACAATTCACCAGACTCTACCAGCCTCCCCCCCACCTGGTCCCTACCCTTGCCACCAGCCATTCAAAATATCAAGTATTAACCATTCCCACCATACTACCTTAGCCCCAACCTCAACCTGCTGGCCCCTCTTGAATACATGTAACCAATGTCTAGCCAGCCTAACTCAAATTACCAGAGCCCATTCCAAGGTCAACCATTCATCCTCAACCCCATCCACTAACCTTTAGTGGAGGTCCCCCTAACCCCCCCCTTCTCCCCCCACCAGGGCCCTCAGTCCTAACCAGTTTGCAATATGGTACCAAAACTCCTCTAAGACTTCACACTCTCTAAGCCAATATTTAGGCATTTGTACCACTTCTCTCTTCTGGCTAATATTTATGCATTCCTCACACTCAAATGCACCATCTACTACCAAGTGCCCAGACTGATAGTTCAGTATCACATTCTACCTTAGAAACCTCCACCATACTACCCAAAACTTGGGGGGAAGCTACTGCATCACCTGCTTACTCTAAGGCCAAAGACCATTTCAGCCCTACTCCTTACTAATCCCCACCCTCTGCCATGCTTCAGGCCACAGATCCTCCCTGAGACCCCACATATATTCCATTCTATTGCCAAGCTGAAAATCCTCCACCAATATACCTCCCAGTAGTAACCTGTCCCATCTTTACATCTGTGGTCCCCAGTTCTCCTCCCCCTCATCACTCTGCTACTGAAGTCAAATTCTCCTTGCACTATCTACCACTCCCTACCAAAAGCCTTTATAACACATTCTTCTGCTCTCATCCAGGGCCACTATTGCAAGCAGGTCACCAGTCACTCCACAAGGGGAATACTGGACTTTCCACACCCTCTGCATAAGTAGAACCCACTCTCAGCCCCTCAACTTGCTTGCTCTCTTCAGCCACTATGCTCTTAGATAATAAAGGCATTTGGTAAAGTCTACTAAGCCTAGCCCACCTCTGTCAATAGGCAAAGTCAGAATCTCCCAGCCTATCTGACTTTGCCTTCTGGCTCAAATCTATGATCTCACTATCTTCAGAAGTCACCTGACCACTCATACCAAGAAGTCCAGATGATACCCTATATACCATAGCTTTGGCAGCCAATACACATTTAGCACCATCATCCTTTCTGTCAATGAAATATACTGACCACCCCACCTCAAGAGAATATTTCTCTATGCCAGTAGCTGCTATTTCTACCAAGTATAGGGCAGAAGAGACCCATATACTGAAAAGTATATTCCCAAGTACCAGACTGGTTCTCCTACTAGAACCACCATTCTAATCACATCACTGCCAACTATTCTGCTACCTAGCACCAGAGTCTCACATTTGTGCCAATTGAGTTGAGCACCTGAGCCTCTCTTATACCATTCCACAGTCCTTCTTAATTCCTCAACATCCTCTAAGGAACCCAGTCCAACTACCATATTATCAGTAAAAGCCCCAACCTTCCAGTTAATCTCCAAAATGTCTAAACCCCCAATTCTACACCGGATCATGTCCAATAGGGGCTCCAAGGAGAGGGCATAAAGGATGGGTGACAAAGGATCTCCTTGCAGTACCTCATGACCAAGTGGAAAAGTCACTCTCCTGTACCCATTTACCACTAATACTGCTTGACTATTCTCCAATAGACTGATAATGACTGCCTGAACCTCAGGGGAATTCCCATATGTTTCAGCACCCCCTCTAGCCAGGCCCTCCTCACTCTGTTATGCCTTCTCCTGATCCAGAAACATTAAGCAGCTATCAACCCCAGCCACCCTAGTACCTTCAATCACTCTATAAACTCAGGCAGTTCTATCTCAGATTAACCAACCACCTACAAATCCCCTCTGCTCTACTCTCAGTATCTGCTGAGTGATCCTCTGCAGCCTAGTCACCAAAATCTTCATCACTAGCTTGCAGTCTATATCAAGGAGCATGATCAGCTGCCAGTTCTTCCAATCTTCTCTTCTCTTCTTATCCTTATAGAGTAAAGAGACCAGCCCTAGGTACTGGCCCCCAATCCAAGTTCCAGATCAAAGTACCTCATCACACATTACCTTTATCTCTTTCAGTACCACCTCCACCCCAGCTATCTTTTTCCAAAAATTCCAGGACAGTCCATCCTCTTCTGGAGCTGTCTCCTTACATATTGAAGCCAAGACCTTGCACACCTTCTCTCCCTGCACTAGGTCTCCCAGTAACCCCAGACCCATTGCTGGGTCTAGATGCCAATCCTCTAACTGCCATTCAATGTTCAGGGCATCCTCACCCCCTTTCTGTTACTCTATAAGTTCCCTCAGTGAGTCCACAGCAATTTCAAAATTATTGGAGTCCCTGCCACCATCTCCCCCTCCTCATTCAAAATACCATCCCACCTCTGTCTGGTTCATTAAGCTTGGAGCAACCAAGATAGAAATCTAGTAGACCTCTCCCTCTCCTCCAATCTCTGCCATCTCAACCTTGCTACCATCTCCTTCAGCTTAACCTCTTCTGCCCTTCATAGCACTTCCTTAAGCTCATCTACTTCTTTTTGTATCTGCAAAATTCTCCAATCAGCCACCCCCCTATCCTCCAGTGATACTGCCCACCTCTCCAGAAGTACTGCTAATCTCTGTGAAGCCCATTGCACTTGCTGCTGCCACTGAGCACTCCTTCCTTTCCCTGCCTCCCTCCAGTATCTCTGAGCACTCGATTTCAGCTGCTACCAGTGATCTACAATCACCAGTCCCTGCTCTCACCACCCACCAATCTTCTCAATAACTTCCACCTTCCAGTCCATCTATAAAGAACCATCCTCCAATAAAGAAGAATTCAATTGCTAATATCCAGGCCCATCCTCACTCCCTCCAAATCTCCCACTCCCTATCAGACCCCAGTGATCTGATTATGGGCACCAGACCACCTCCAGCACATCCCAGACACTCACTCTCTAGCACTCTACTGTCAATACCCAGTCAATCCTAGAGCCTAGCTCTGCTATCCAGTAAGTATAAATTTGGTGCTCTGCTCAAAACTAATGCCCTGAGTCAACCATGGAGCTCAACCTCTCAATCTCCATCTAATCTTCTAACCCACTACTTTGGCCCCCCATTTCTCTCCCACCATCTGTCCTGTCCACCCCTCTATCATATACTATGTTAAAATTACCTCCCAGACAATCGATCCCTGCCTCACCCATAACACCAGCCTCTCTCAAGCCTCAGATCCAATTGATATATTCTCCCCTCTCAGCTAGGCAATAATATGACCCAACAGTTAAGAGATTCTACCCAGATCTCTTCCATACTTCTCATACCAGCCAACTCCCCCAATGTTCAATATCCTCAATATTCCCCATCTCCTTTTGAACCAAGATTCTCACCTGCCCAGTCCACACAGCTACTCTACTACATTCTCTAGTCCAGTCCTGTAAATCCATACCTTCCTTATACCATATATCTTACAATAAGAAGAGATCCACATCTAGTTCTTTCAACCAGCCAAAGATATTCCTTCACCATGTCACACCTCTCAACCTATTCATGTTCAAAGAAAAGATCTAATTGTACTATTCATATTGAATAATGTTTGATATTGAGAGCCCAGTCTAGAATTCCATACTCATCTCATCACCAGTAAGATCCAAGTGCTACTCTGCCTCTAACTCACCCTCCACTACAGTCTGAGCATCCAGTGCTTCCAAGATTTTCTGATACTCTACCCCATCCACAACCTCCATTTCTGCCCAATAATCCATGCATACCACTCTCCACTTCTCCAATCCCTTCCTCGAATTCCACAAGTATACTGCCTGGTCATTCGCAATCTCTTAAAGAGCCTCCTCCCTCTGATCATCAACTTGATATTCTTCCAACTCCAAGAGTACTACCAGGATCTCATTTCTAATCTTCCTCAGCACCTCCTCCTCATGGAGAATTTCCTCCCAATGTCTATCACTTAGGACCTGAAGTTCTCTCCCCCCAGCTCCTTAGCTACCACCCCCTCCAGAGTCTTCTACAGCCACTTCTCTTCATCCACTGCCTCAGCAACATCCTGGGCAACTCCTTTGACCTCCACCACAGGGTCCACTAAGGTGCTCCTCCTCTCCAACTCATCCCACTTCTCCTCCAGTACATCCAGTAGTTCCTTCTCTCTATTTACTCTACTCAGGATACTATACTGAGGGTGGACTTCCTCACCCATTTTGGCATCCTCCACCATGCTGCCTAGTCTCTCCTCACTTGATCTACCCTGGGCCACATCCTGGGCCATCTTACACTCCTCTGCCCAAGCACTCTCCATCAGTCCAGCACTCTCTTCTCCTGCACTACTGTAATAACTCTCACTTCTATCCCTCTCTTATCCTTTGGATGTTTAGGGAAGTGGACTATTACTTAGGGACTTAGTACACAATGTGTACCAAGAAGCCTTCAGTTGAGGAAGCACTCACTTTAAGTAGTTGTAGCGGCAGTGCCTTATCTTTCAAAGGTCTTTCTTGTGTGCCTTATCTTTCAAAGGTCTTTCTCTTGTGCCCTATTTTGAGGGTCTTGTTCTTTGCTGTGCACAGACTGAATTCGCCTTGGAATTCAGGTTCAATGGGTTTACTTAAGTCTTTATGATTTGTATACCGGTCTCAGTTCTGGCAGAAGTTAGCTAGGCTTCTGGAGTTTAGTCAGAAACACTAGAGTCACTTAGATGTCATTACTAAGACTCAGGGGAATGTGTGTGTGTGGGGGGACTTGA
>RBNI01003216.1:0-16400 GCA_003990745.1 Jimgerdemannia flammicorona
ATCAAGAGAGAGTGGGGGGGGAGGGGGGGGGAGGGCCTAGGGGGATCAGATAGGGGCGGGCCTAGTGTATTATATATGGGATAGACAGCTGTATTAATAAAGAAATGAGTTTAAGAGACTATAAAAAAAAAATAAAAAAAAATAAATGAGAAGCCTGGGACTGAAGTAGTGGCTGATAGTAAGGCTGCTATAGATAGCAGTATAGCTAGTGATATAGTAGCTAGTAGTGTGACTGCTGGTATGGTCAGAAGTAAATGAAAGACTACTCTGACTGCTAGAACTAGTGAGCTGGTGGTCTGCCTATTCTTCTGTAAGTCAGTATTGATGTAGGTAATCTCTACCAACTTTTTAAAGCTAAAGATGTCTGCTAGAGAGGTACTGAGACTGGTAGGAGAGGAATTGGTAAGGGCAGAGTTGCTGAAGTTTATCTCTTCTGCAGAGACAGTAGAGATTAGCTTTGTAGAATAGAATAGAATAATAAAGGTTCTAGAGAAAGGATTGACTATCAAAGAAGTTAAAGTAGAGATAATGAGGTATCTGATATAAGATATATATACCATTTGGCTGGTGGTTGAGAGGCTGTCTATGCTAGATAGGCAGGAGATAAAAGAGATAATGGTAGAGGCTCTGGAGAAGTATAGCAAGATAGTGGATTTTGACTTTATATTCTGGGAGAGCACTAAGTTATAGAATGAGAACTGTGAGGCTATGGTGAGGCTGGAAGAAAGAGAGGCTACAGAACTGAAAAAGAATTGATCAGAGTTAATTCATATTGTAGACCAGGAGTATAAGATATGAAAGAGGAAAGAATTAGAGCAAGAGGAGCTATCAATCATCCTAGAGGAAAGAGAAGTTGTGAAGGAGATATATAAGAGAAAGTGGGAGAAGTTCATAAAGGATTGGATTTGGATTCAGACTGATGAGAAGAGAAAGCAGTAGAGAAAGGAGAACTAGAAGTATCTCTAGATAGTATTGCAAGAAGTAGAGGAGGAGGCTTCAGTATATACAGAGATAAGCTATAATAGAATAGAAGGAGTAGAGGTGGCTGAGGTGTCTTTATCTCAGTTTGAAGGAGTAAAGGACTCAATATATGCTCCTATAAAAGGGAAATGAGCTAACAAGAATGAGAAAAGGTGATCTGGATTTAGTAATGATGTAGAGATAGTACCAGAGATCCAGATGGAGGATATATATATAGTGAGAGCTGCAAATGTTCACTGAGAGTATTCTGAAGCAGGTGAGGTTATGAGGCTGGAGAAGGTTATGGAGGAGGATGAGCTTGTAGAGATTGCCTCTGATATCTCTACTGATTGAGAGGTCCTTCAGGAGTTGAGCAGAGTCCTACAGCCTACTATATCAGAACACCTTGAGTTTACAGCTAAGAATTGATATTAGGTAGTTCTTGAGGAGCTAGCAGAGGCGGATATTAAGGAGGTTGATATGTTTCATGAGTCTCAGGAGGAGTAAGCAAGTTTTCTCAATATCACTTTATAGGAGTTGAAGCTGGTAATAGTAATAGTGACAGTACTTCTAGAGAATAAGAGATATAAGGTAGATGAGGCCAGGCTGACTGATATCAGAAGAGTGGTAACTGAGAGGATAGAGGGGTTCTGCAGCAGTATGAGTAGTAAGTATATCTAGAAGACAATCTGTGAGAACTGTTGAGATATTATTCTGGAGAGGGCTGAGAGAGTAGTAGCTATAATAGAGGATATTGAAATACTTATCTTTTCCTCACAAACAGTTTACAAATCTTATTACTTAATATTAATGGTCTATAAAATAGAGTGAAGTAGAGGAGATTGTTCAGATAGCTGAAGATCAGGAAGTATGATATGATTTTAGTTCAGGATGTTCAGACTTATAGTGAGTAGGATTATTTAGAGTAGAGTCAGGACTGGTTTGGAAGTGTAGGTTGGAATGAGCAGGTTGGCATCTTGGTAGGTATTAGTATGGGTGAGCTTGTAGAGGTAAGTACTTATAGAGAGTACCTGATCTGGGGGAGATTGAAAGGAGGTACTGATAATGGGCTTTATTTATCTTCTAACAGTAGGCAGAGAGTGAAAGTAATGGGTGGAGAGATGGATAGACTGAAATGGTCAAGAGGAGATTGGGTTGGGTATCTTAAGGGGTGACTTTAATATAATATATAATAAATAATTAGACTGCTCTTCTGAAGGAGCTAGAGTGGCTGTCTCTCTAGAGCTGTCAAGTTGGCTTTAAGTGAAAAAAGATATAGATATGATTGATAGAGTTCAGCAATATAGAGAAAATGAATTGAAACTCTTTATAAGATGGTATATCTTTAATGATAGACTGGTGGAAATAAGAATTAATTAGATACTAGTGGTAGAGTGCTGGAACAATATACTAGATTCTGCAGAGATGAGATGGTGCCCCTGGTCTGACTGCTGGAGGGTAGAGATGTGAGGCAGATTTCAGACAGTGAGTAGTAGTGGGAGATACTAGTGCTAGAATGTAACTCTACTTTATAGACAGGTTGAGAGAGACTAGTTTGTTAATATGGCCTAGTAGAAGGTAGCTAGGCAGAAGGAGGCTGGACTATTAGTAGCTGATTGGTGAAGTATATTCCAGGGCCAAACTCTCAACAAAAGCTCACTAGGAGGATATAGAATATAATCTCCACAGCCTTGAGGATAAATTTATTAGGTCTGGAAGAACTATAGTAGTTAGTATAGAACTAGTTATATAGCTGTCCAGAGGAATATACATCCAACTAACCTCAAGGTCTAGACTTACCAGACAAAGAATAATTACAGAAGGAGGAATAATAGACTCTAGATATACTGGCAAAATCAAGATTATTCTGAACAACAGCAGTATAGAATAGCATTAAATCTATAAAGAATAAAAGATTGCATAAGTAGTCTTCCTGAAGGTCAAGACTCCTCAACTATAAGAGGTCCTCAAACTGACTCAAAGTATAAGATAAATGAAAGAATTTGGAAGTTTAGACAAAAAAGAAGTGTACCTTCTCTAGGTTAATTACTTCAAAAATAATGTCCCTCAGTAAGTATACTGCTAACTAGTCAAGCTATACAAGAATCTTATTCTAGAACCAGAAGAGCAGACCATCTTTAAAATCTTTATATCATCTTACCATAGAAACCTCTTCTTTGAACCCAATGAAGACATTGAGAACCTAGATATAGTAAGATATATATTCTCTGATAAGATTAATCCTATACACTCATAAGTAATCAACCAAAACTAAAAAAGTCTCATTCTACTAAAAGGAACTATTATAGGATATCTTGTGCCTTAACTTAACTGAATCTATAGAGAAGTTTATAAACTAAACCTATCAGAAATAACAAAAGGTCTTGGAAGAAAGGAAAGGCCCCTCTGTGATCTAAGAGAAAATGAAGCCTTTCACTAATATAGGAGAAGATCTGATACCTCAATAATAACAACAACTAGTAGAACTTCTTTATAAATATTAAGACATTTTTACTACCAACTATGGTAACTTGCTATATAATCTATTATACTACTAAAGTATAAATATAGAAAATACAATACTCATTCAGCAGAAATCTTATAAAATACCCCATTATTTAAAGATATTCAAAAAGGAATACATTTAGAAACTCTTAGCAATAGAGTCATCCAACCCTCTATCAGCCTCTGGGCCAGCCCTATACTCATTATACCTAAGAAAGAAGAATAGAGACTCTGTATAGATTATAAAAAGCTCAACTCAGTTATAGAAAAAGATACCTACTCTTTACTTAGAATTGATGATCTCTTAGACCAACTACAAGATACCAGATACTTTTTTTTTTTTTTTTTTTTTTTTTTTTTTTTTTTTTTTTTTTTTTTTTTTTTTTATAGTCACTTAGACTTTGCTATTTATTACTAGTCTATTAATAAGTTTACAGTATCACCTCCCACTACCCAATCCCCATAGAGGAGCCTCTCTCTACATCATCATGAATAAAGATCACCTTCTCACCCACCACTCTAACCCTCCCCCCACTCTGCCCACAGATTTTCTCCACTAAGTAATATCTTCAACCACCCTGCAACCCCCAGCCAAGCCACCAGTCTGTCAAGGTGTCTTCCATAAGTCTATGCCAATGCAACAGCTGGTCCCCCAAGCCTAGTCTCCTCCTATCCTCAAAAATAAATAACCAGTGGCTGGCCAGCCCCACCCAAATCACCAAAACCCAGCCTAAGGTAATCCACTCCTTTCCCACCCTTCCCACCAGTCTATCCCTCAAATCCTCCCACTGACCCCATGTGCCATCTCTCCTACATACTACCCCCAAATAATTTCCAACAGTCTGCCAAAAGTCACTAAGTACCTCACACTCTCCTAGCCAATGTTCAGGCATCTGCATACATCTCCCTTCCTGCCCTACATTGTGGCACTTCTTACAGTTGAAGCAACTCCCCTTGGTAAGGTGACCCAAGCAAAAGTTGAGCATTACATTCCTCCTCAGCATACATCATCAGACTACCCAGTACTTTGGCAGCATCCATCTCCTCACCTCAGCACTCTAGGTCCAAATATTATGCCAGTTCTACTCTTCTCCAATACCTACTCCCTGCCATCTGCTAGGCTACAGATCCTGGCCTAGTCCCCTTTGGCATTCTATTCCATCACTAATATCAAACTCAATTAAGGAAATATCTCTCAGCAACACTCAGTCCCATCTCCACATTTATGGGTCCCAAGCCATCTCCCCTTCATTTCCCTGCCAATGAATTCCAATATATTGTACCCCCTCTGCTATTTCCTACCAGAAGCCTTTGTATTGCAATTGTTCAGTATTCCAAAGCCCAACCAATGATAGGAGATCTCCTATCAATCCTCTTGATGAGGACCTTATCTCTCAGACCTTCTGCAATAGAAAGACCCAACTGCCCCCTCTCAACTCCACTGCTCTCTTTAACCACCATGCTCTCAAGCAGTATAGTTTCTTTGGAAAGTCAACCAGCCCAAGTCCTCTTCTTACCACTGATAAGGATAAGACCTCCCAACTGATCTGACTCCTTCTTCCAGCCCAGATTCACCCCTTAGCTAGCTTCATTAATCTCTTTACCACCCAGTCTGAGAAGTCCAGATGATAAGCTAGATACTACAACTTTGGCAGTCAATAGACTTTCAAAATTGAGACATATCCTGCTAGAGACAAGTGGCAACCCCCCCAACTCTGCAGGGCCTCCCCCCAGATTCCAACTCTCTACTTCCATCAAAGTCTGAGTAGGACTGACCCATATAATGACAAATAAATACCCAAGTACTGCACTACCTCACCAGTAGGGATGATTGTTCCAATAACATCCCCTCCTATCAGGTCATTACCTGATACCATAGTTTCACACTTATACTAATTGAGTTTAGCTTCAGAGTTCTCCTCATATCACTCCACTGTCTCCTTGAGCTCTTCAACATCAGCAATTAATCCCAGGCCAACCACTATATCATCTGCAAAGGCCCCAACTTTCTACCCAATTCCAAAGATGGAGAGCCCCACTATCTTCTGCCTGATTCTATCCATTAGGGGTTCCAGGGAAAGAGCATACAGAATGAGGGACAGTGGGTCTCCCTGGGGCACACCCCTATCTAGGAGAAATGATACCCCTCTATGTCTATTATATACATATAAGCACAGCCCTACTCTCTTCCAGTAGACTGATCATTGCTGACTAGAACTGGTATAGTATCTCTGTTCTATCTAATACTTTTGTCAGCCAGACTTGCCACACCTGGTCATAAGCCTTCTCCTGGTCCAAGAAGATCAGTCACCCATCCAGTCTATAAGCTCACACTCCTTCAATAACTCCATGCACCCAGGCTGTACCATCCCTAATAAGCTGGCCTCCTACAAAGCCCCTCTGCTCAATATCCAAGACTTACTGGGCCACCTTCTATAGCCTCACAACCACCACCTTAGTTACTAACTTTCTGTCTATGTCCAGTAGCATAATCAGCTGCCAGTTCTTCCAGTTCTCTTGCCTTCCTTTGTTCTTATAAAGCAACATCACCAGTCCCAGATCCTGCTCCTCCACTCATCTCTCTGTCTATAGTATAAAATCACACAATGCTGTCATCTCACCCAGTACTCCTGGGACCCCCACTATCTTCTTCCAGAAGTCCTAGGGCAGACCATCCTCCCCAGGTGCCATACTCAGTGTTGTTGTGGCAAGAACCTGGTGGATCTCTTCTTCTTGTACTGGTAACACCAAGTCATCCAGCCCATCTACTTGTGGGGGGTGCCAATCCTCCAATGCCTAGTCAATGACAGCAAGATACCAGATACTTTAGCAGAATAGATCTTTTTGCAAGATTCTACAAGATCTCTATAAATATCAAAAACATTCAAAAAATAGCTTTTCTTGCCCTAAAAAAATTGTTTAAATACCTCTAAATATTGTTTAGTCTCTATAATATACCCTTTATCTTCTAGAGAATGATGAATTCAGTCTATAGTCTACTGATTTACTACTATCTAATTATATATATAAATGATTCTAATATCTATTTGGCAAATTTCAAAAAACATCTGTACTACTTAGAGGAATTTTTCCAGCTTATCTATAAGAACCATCTGAGACTCAATACTAAGAAATACTACTTTGGGAAATAGAAACTCAAATTCCTTAGATTTGTAGTCTCTAAAGAAGAAATCTATGCAGATACAAAGAAAACTAAGAAGATCAACAATTGGTCAGTACTTAAAACCTCAAAGAAAATACTACTATTCCTAATACTAGTATCCTACTATAAAAGATTTATTAAGGACTTTGTCCAAATTACTGCTCCAATCCAAATTCTTCTCAAGAAAGTAGTATTATATAAATAAATAGAATCACAAAAATAAGTCTTTAAGAAACTTAAATACTATATGACTATAGTATCAATTCTTATATAACCTAACTACAGAAGCCATTTATCTTATATATAAATACTTCAAAAGATAGCCTTAGAGTAGTTTGGGTCTAAGAAAGATCTGACCAGTAATATCATATAATAGCTTATATATATAAGTCAAGCTATTAATCAGTAGCAAATCAACTATAGTAGTACTAAATTGAAATACCTTATAGTCATATGGACAGTTACTCTGTTCAAGCACTATTTTATCAGAAAAAGGTTTACTCTGATAACTGATCATACTACTGTAATATGCCCAGCTTAATGAAGGTAAATTACAAGATTGAGAGTTAATGTAGTTTGGCTTAAGCTTTTAGTTACTTTATCAAAAAGCAATAAAATATTCTATATTTCCTGAGATCCTTAGTGTCTAGTAGTATAATAGTCAATCTAGATATATGGTTGATTTTCTTATTGAGATGGATTTTTGGATATAGTGGCAATTTTGTAAGGTGTAGATATTCCTTATATAGGTAATTTCTGTATGATAATCTCTTTATAGCACAATGATCTCTTATGTAGTATGGCAGTCTCTAAATATATGTAAATTCTGTGTAATAATCTTGTAATCAGATTTCCTTATACAATTTGACAGATAACTCAATTTGTCACAGATACTTCAAAATCAGTATACTTCTTGAATAATGACTCAAATAGTGCAGATTCTTTCTGAATTAGCTCTTTTGGGAATATTGAATAATTTGATAACTCAGATAACTCAGACAATTCAGATAACTCAGATTCTTGATAAGTTACATCAAAGACTGGCTTCATTTATATAGGGTTATGTCAGAGAGACTAGTTCTACTACAAAGTTATATCAGTTAGATTGACTTATAGTAAGATTCAGGCTCTCTAGAAATAACAGACTTCTTGAATTCTTTGGGCTTATCTGGCAAGAAAACCAAAATGTAACAGACTCTTCTTTATATCTGAAAGTGGACCAGAGTGAAAATAGCAAAGCTTACAATTTCCTAGTAGTGACTTTAGAGTAAGTATTTCTCCTAAGTATTGTAATCTTTCCTGAATCAATTAGCTTTTAGCAGGCATATCCTTTAAAGTATAGTAGACAGACTTGTCTTTTGCTTTGGTTTGTATTTCAGACTCTTCTTTATATTGGAAAGCAAACTAGAGTTGAAATATATTCTGAATTTCAGACTCTTCTTTGTATCAGAAAGTGAACTAGAGTTAAAATATATTCTAATTTCAGACTGAGATTTATTCACTCTTATCTCTGGGGTATTTTATATAGTTGTGGTTACTATCTGGTTACTATGTTGCTAATTATAGATTATTATCTATAGTAAGTGTCTGGATAGTATAGATAAATATACTGTTTTAGTATCTCTGGCTAATTATACAGGTTGGTACAATAAAGCAGTCTTATTTGCTTAGTGCACTGAATATAGTATATGGCTAATTTATGATTTTGGTGGTACAATTCTACTGCTCATCACATCAGCCTCTACTAAAGAATGATCTATCCTCAGACTATCCTTTAGTTATCATTCCAGTATGCATAAGTATTTTTAGCATCAATATCTGAACTGTTGTCTTTATTTGGATTAGAGTCACTCCATTCAACAGGTTTTTCTTCTTTCTCTGGAAATAGGATTTCAATATAGTTGATAATACTCAGGTAGGTAGCAGAATTTATTTGTTATATATCATTCAGGGAGAACTGTATCTGTATCAGTACTGGGGTATTTCATTTATAGATTGTGTATAATCTGTCTGCAGCAGTGGTGTTTTTCTGGATTAGGCCAGTGGAGTTTCTGATATAGATTAGGTCTGAGGCTAGAAGGTTCTGTAACTACTCTTCAATTGCATTATAGGTCTGTAACTGGTGGACTTGCAGTAAATGTCTGACTAAGGTAAGGTTCTCTTAGTGGGTCTGGATTCATTAGAGGGGGTTTCCATTGGCTTGGTGAAATTGTGAGAGGGAAACTGGAAGTAATTAGAATGAACTCAGGACAAGGATCTGGAGACATTAATCAATTATCTAGTTCATGATGTGGGGAGAGATATATCTTGAGATAGTTGATGTAAACTGGTGTTCTTAGAGTTAATCTATCTATTCTTCTTAAATAGATGCTGGTTCCTCTGATGTTATGTATAAGATAAAATCCTTCCCATTTGGGCTTCAGTTTGGTGGCAAAGTTTGTTTCAATCATACTTCTCCAAACTGGTACTTGATCTCCAATCTTGATCTTCTGATTCTTTTACTTCTGGTCATAGTACTTCTTTTGTCTCTCTTGGGTCTTGATAATCTGAACTTGTACTTGATTATATAACTGTTCTGCCTTCTTGAGGAGATCTCTAAGATTCTTATGATTAGTAGTTTTAATTTTCTTAGCAAACATCATCTTGTTTATAGAGGCAGTAGAGATGTTCTGAATTTCCCATAGGATCTCAGATAAGCAGAGGTCTCAGTTAGTAAGATTGACTCAGACAAGTTCTTTCTTGATGGTCTGGTTTATTTGTTCTGTTATATCAATGGTCTGAGAGTAATATGATCTGGTCTGTTTAAGATGGATCTTGTGAATATGGGTATAACTTGTGATTATATTATTAATGAATTCTGTACCTCAATCAGAGGTGAGTTCTTCTAGAGGTCCATATCTGAGTGGAGTCTATGGAGAAGGTCTACAATGATTAAGATCTGTGATTTCTATTGGAAAAACTTTGGGCCACTTGGTCAGATATTCTACAAATACAAGGATATATTTATTCCTTCTCAATATAACTAGTAAGGGTCTAATTATATCTACTCCCCATCTCTAAAAGATGTTGTTTAGTGGTATTATTAGTTGTAGTAGTGCTTGATGATTCTTTCTTCCTTAGTACTTCTAGCAGATGTTATATTTTTTAAGTATATCCTGAACTTATGTTCTGAGGTTGGGCCAATATTGATATGTTATTTGTAATCTTTCTTCTATATTTATCTGTCCTTAGTGGGCTTTCTGGGGTTCTTTCCAAATGAGATCTTCTTGTACTCTGATGGTCTGAGGAGCTTCTTTTAGAGTATAGTTCCTCAGTACACTCTTCTTCTGATTTATTGGGGTTGGTAGGAAAGTACATCCACATTGTTATGAGCTTTCTCTGCTTTGTGAATGATGGCAATTTTGTAATCCTAAAGAATAAGAATCTGGCAGACCAGAATTCTGGCAGGTTTCTTATAGTTGAATAGCTATTTGAGAGCTATATGGTCAGTTATCAGAGTGAATCTTTTTCTGATGAGATAATGCTTAAACAGAATAACTGCTCATATGACTACAAGGTATTCCAGTTTGGTACTACCATAGTTGGTTTACTGTAATTAGTTGTTTAGCTTATATAAGCTATTATATAATACTGTTGATCAGGTTCTTCTTAGGCTAGAAGTGCTCTGAGGCAATCTTTGGAGGTATCAGTATATAAGATAAATGTCTTCTGTAGATTGGGCCAAATAAGGATTAGTGCTATAGTCATGTAGTACTTAAGTTCTTTAAAAGCTTTTTCTTGTAATTCTATCTATTTGTAAGGTACACATTTCTTGAAAAAGATTCATATTAGAGTAGTAATTTGGGCAAAGTCTTTGATGAACCTTCTGTAGTAGGACACTAGTATCAGGAATGATAGTATTTCCTTTGGAGTCTTAGATACTGGCCAATTGTTGATCTTCTCAGTTTTCTTTGAGTTTGTATGAATTCCTTTTTTCAAAACTATAAATCTAAGAAATTCAAGTTCTGGTTTCCAAAGTAGCATTTTTTGGCATTGAGTCTCAGGTGATTCTTGCAGGTGAGCTTAAAGAATTCTTCTAGGTAATATAGGTATTTCTTGAAATTTACTAAATAGATGTTTAAATCATCTATATATATAATTAGACAGTAGTGAATCAGTGGGCCATAAACTGAGTTCATCATTCTCTAGAAGGTGAAAGATATATTACAAAGTCCAAAGAGCATTTAGAGATACTCAAATAGTTTTTTTTAGGGCTAGGAAGGCTGTCTTCTGAATGTCTTTGAGATCTATAGGGATCTTATGGAATCCTGCAAAAAGGTTTATACTGCTGAAGTATCTAGCATCTTGTAACTGGTCTAAGAGATCATCAATTCTGGGCAAAGAATAGATATCCTTTTTAGTAACTGAATTGAGTTTTCTATAGTCTATGCAGAGTCTCTATCCTCATTTCTTTGATATAATAAGTATAGGGCTAGCTAAAGGACTAATTGAGAATCAGATGACTCTATTGTCTAAGAGTTCTTAAATATATTCCTTTTCAAATATTTTTAGGTGATAGGATATTCTATAGGATTTCTGCCAGATGGGTGTTGTATTTCCTGTATTTATACTGTAGTAGTATGATGGGTTATATGGTAGATTACCATAATCAGTAGTAAAGATATCCTGATATTTGTTGAGGAGTTCTACTAGTTGTTACTGTTGCTGGGGTATTAATTCTTCTCCAATATTGGTGGAAGGCTTTACTATCTCTTGGGTCACAGAGGGACCTTTCCTTTTTTCTGGGACCTTTTGCTGTTTTCTAATAGTTTAGCTTATTGACTTCTCTGTATGTTTGGTTGAGGAAGAGTACTAGATGTCCTACAATAGTTCCTTTTGACAAGATGATACTTTCCCAGCTCTAGTTAATTGCTCAGAAGTATACTGAATTTATATTATCAGAGAATGTATATTTCTCGATATCCAGATTCAGAATATCTTCATTGGGTTCAAAGAAGAGGTTTCTGGGGTCAGGTGGTGTAAAGATTTCGAAGGTAGTTTGCTCTCCAGGCTCCAGAATGAGATTCTTTTGCAGTTTGACCAGTTGGTAATATACTTGCTAAGGAGTATTCTTCTTAAGGTGGTTGGCCTGAAGGAGATATACTTCCTTCTTATCTGAGCTTCCAAATTCTTCAGCTTGCCTTGTTCCTTCAGTCAGTTTGGATATCTCTTATAATTGGAGAGTCTTGACTTCTATAAAGACTGCTTGAGTAATTCTCTATCCTCTAAGAATTCAGTGCTATTCTATACTACTGTTATGCAAGATGATCTTGATTTTGTCTGGGTCTATAGTTTCTCCTTCTACAGTTCCTCCTTATCTGGCAAGTCCAGACCTTGAGGTCAGTTAAATATAAGTCCCTTGGGGTGACTGTATGGCTAGTCTAGTTCTGAACATTAGTGTTCTTCCAGATTTGATGGATTCATCCTCCAGACTGTAGAGATCATATCCTATATCTTCTTGATGAGCTTTGGTTGGGGATTTGGCCTTGGGGTATAGCAGAATATACTGGGCAATATTCTTGCTGAGTTCAAACTATCCTTGGACTGAAGCTCTACTGGTAGGAAGTCTCCAAGCTCTGAGGTTGAGGTGTAGCCATCTGGCTCAAGTAGAGGTATCTCAGAGATAGTTGATTCCTCTCTTTTCTATAGGGTCTAGGGCTTCTATGAAATTGGTAGCATTCTCTACCCATTCTCAGCAAGTTATATATCTAATGAGAGCTAGGATATCTTCTCCCAAATTATAGATCTTGAGAGTCCTTCTTCCTGGTTTCTTAGCCTGGCTTTTTCAGATCTGAATTCTATTGTCTCCTCTCTTTAGAGTGTAGACTATAATATTCTGACTGAGGTGAATCTTCTGCTATCTGCAGTCTCAGTAGTCTAGATGTCTTTCATGGTTACAATATTCTATTGCTTAGAAATACTATTTCTGGTTATTGAGCTCTTGTTGTCTTGGGAATCAGTATCTATCTTAATCATAAGTTGGGAGAAGGGTAGTCAAGAGATATACTTCTGTTCAGATAAAGAGACCTTGTTTTCTAAATTGACTATACAACCTTGTGGCAACTTCTTAGAAGGTAGTTGACTATACAATAGTAGTTGGGAGTTCTAGTCTTCAGGGTCTCTGTCTTTCTTATTTATCTAATAGATGGCACTGATAGTAGTAGTCCTGGAGAGAGTAGAAGACCATTTGATGTGGACATCTTTCTAGCTAAAAGGCTCTTTCTTGGTGTATTTTTTACTTTGGAATAATGGAGATTATACTGGATCCTTCTTTAATATTCTAGGGATCATTATCTTCAGGTAGTGTCTAGTGAGGATTATCTCAGAGAATGAGTTCAGAGACCTCTTCTTCTTCAGATACTTCTTGTTTAGAAATCTCCTATTCAGAGATTTCTTCTTCCTCAGATAATTCTTGACCCCAGATTGCTTGAACTTTTGTAGCTTTGGCTGCAGGTGTTTCTGGAACATATCTACATTTCTTCTTTTTTCTTCTGCACTCAGTGCAAGCTATGCCAGGCGAATTCCTTGTCCCAATGATCTTGGAGGAGTACTCAGGGCACTTGTATCTCTTAAAACAGATGGGACATCCTTTGATCTGTCCTGCAATGGCTCCAATTGTAATAGAGATAGTATTCCTGGCCCACACATTATCTTCTGGTCTATCATCTACTAGGTTGATTCAGAGATTGAGTCTGGGATCATTTCTATCTTCAGATTCTTCTTTCTTTTCTGTAGTAGACTCTTTACTACTAGTATATTCTTCCTGGATAGTAATCTTCTTCTTCTTTAATTATTCATAACTAGTTACCTTAACTCTGTACTTCTTGCCCCAGTAGTCAAACTTGAGTACCTATTGACTAATATCAATAACTGTATTCATTTACTTCATCCAGTTGGTATTAATAATTATATCATAAGTGACAGCTTCAATGATAATAGCTTTTGGGATAGAGAACTGAATGTGTCCCAGAGAGATAGTAATGTTTTGTACTTCTCCAAGGAGTTGAGTTCAAGCTCCATCTACTACTATTATGCTGAGGTTGGATAGTTCATTAATGGACCATTGGAGGGTGTCCAGAAATTATTTGACAATGATACAGATAGCTACTCCTATGTCTATGAGGTTTTTTGCCTTTTGTCCTCCAATATCTCCATGTAGGTAGGTACTGATATGTCTTTTTGCAGCTTAAATAGGGGTGGGAGCTGGCTCTTGCTGTGGGATTGGGACTCAGCCAGTGCTAGACCTGGTGGTTCTCAGCAGTTTGTTATAAACTTCAGCTAGTATCAGTTATAGGAACTATAGAAGAGGGACTTCTATCTTGGCTTCTTGAATCTTCTACCAGGCTTTATTATAGATATCTCTAAGCATGGTCTTCAGGGTGTACTTCTTCTTGGACTTTGGAGCAGTAGGTTCTTGCTCCATTTCTTCATCCTCTGGAGGTAGTTTATTTGTTTCAAGAATAAAAGATGAGAGAGATCAAGAAGATATTTCCACTTGCTCTTCTTTATGTTCTTTATTTCCTCCTAAATTCTTCTGCTAGTATTTCTGGATGGTCTTCCCATGGGTCTCTTCCTTTTCTCTGCTGGGTAAACTGTCTTTCTGATGATGACTTTGGCAGGGTATAAGTCTAGGTCACTGTAGTCTTCACTGTTACTTTCTTCTTCAAAGTCTTCAACAGAATGAGCCTGTACTGGGTTTCATTCCTTTGATTTGATAGTTCTGAATCTCTTTAGTTACTTTTTTTATTATCACATTCAGTAGCATAGTGTCCAAATTGTCCATAGTAAAAGTACTAAACTTGGGCTCTATCCTGGACAGGGTATCTTCTTTCTTCTTATTGGTAGCTCCTATTATCTCTAGATAGATAACCTTGATTCCACTGTGGTGGATATCCTCTGTTGTCTTATTGATAACTCTGATTTTCACATGTGGTAGGTTTTTCAATCTGTCCAACCAATCAGTCTAACTTAAAACTGAGGTCTTAAATTTTACTCTTATCCTTCTTCTATTTCTTAGCTGGCTTTCTTTCTTCAGATCTTTTCTATCCTTGGAGGAGTCCTTGTAGGGCTTTGACCAGAATGTCTTCTTTGTCATTCTTCTTATCATAGTCACTCCAGATAGTTCCTTATCTAATATCAAAAAATTCTTCAGCTATATCTACTTGTTCTTCAGACCTTCTGATACCTAGAGTGTAGATATACTGAGCAATATTTGGTAGAATTCTATTCATGAAGATCATTAGACCTATGATGTCTTGGTTGGTGGTATTGAATCTGGCTACATGCATTCTCTTCTGAATTCTTATAAAGAATACCCTAGATGACTCTCCAAGATTCATCTTCATTCCTATTAGATTCTTAAGTCTTATAGTGGGTCTTATTTTCTGTATACTTCTCAATAAGCCAATGAGTTATAGTCTCATACTCTGCTATCCAGGTTGGTGCTATATTGATGGCTGCTCTAAGATCTGAGTTTAGGTCATTTCTTGCTTAGGTAAAAATTCCTTTGGCTGGTTCTCTGAGTTAGATCTTGTAGATGACAACTTTTCTTTTAGAAGAAAGGTTCTTCAGAGCTGCAATTCCTTTGATTCTATCAAGGAATTCTCTTGAGTCTTCTTCAGGGTATCCTGTAAAGATTGGCAATAGAGTGACCATTTTGTTATTACTGTCTTCTAATTTTAGTTCTGGTTCTGATCCTAGTGCTGATTATGATTCTGATTCTGATTCTGATTCTGGTGCTGATTCTGATTTACTTTCTGAATTATTGCCAGAGTTTGGGACACTTGGATATCCTAAGAATGGTGTTGGAGATCTTGGGCAAGATAGAATAGATCTGAGTATTCTTGAAGGGGCTACTCCTTGATCTTCTTATTCTATGATAGCTAGTGGTAGAGATTCAATGGGTAAAATTGATAGAACCTCTGCCAGAAATCAGGCTTGTTCAATAAGGTCCTCAAGTTGTTATATAAGCTTATCAAAAACTCTAGCAAAGCTGTCTATATAATCTGATTGATCTGATTGGTCTAGTGATAAGTCTGTTAGTACTGGCTGGAGATTCTGTACTATACTGGCTTCTGGTTGAGATCCTTCCAATGCTGGATAGTTGGTAAGTCTTGAAGTAATTACTTTCCTTCTTGTCTAAATACTGGTGATGACTAGTTCTCCTGTAGTAGTAGAGATTAGTATTGTATTAAATATATCCAGTTTGACTATGGGTTCTTGTGAGCTAAAAAGTCACATTGATTTGAAATCTTCCCAGTTGAGTCTCCAAATATAATGTGCCTGGCTCAATAGAGGCAAATTATAAGATTGAGAATTAATATAGTTTAGCTTGAGCTCTCAGTTACTTTGTCAAAAAGCAACAAAATATTCTATATTTCCTGATATTCTTAGTATCTAGTAGTATAATAGTCAATCTGGATACAATGGTCAATTTCCTTATTGGGATATATTCTTAGATATAGTGGCAATTTTGTGAGGTATAGATATTCCTTATACAGTAATAGTCAAAAGTATACCAATATTTGGTTATTATTAATATTTTAATTATATTATACCTCTAATCTAAATTCTATTTAACCAAAATTTTAAACATTAATAAAATAGCCTTTAAACTTTTGAATAGTGTGTTTTATTATATTTAGCTAATTATAGACATTAATATAACTATTTTAAGTTAAATTGTCCATTGATACTATTTTGACTCTTCTCAGTATATAAACCTTTTTTTTTT
>RBNI01003217.1:0-16396 GCA_003990745.1 Jimgerdemannia flammicorona
ACTATATAGGCCAAAACCCTCCCCCACCACCCACCAAGCACTGCCCCCCCATTAATCTAGGCTAGCTATTGTCCAGCAGCTCGACCATGCTAGGCACAGCAGGGCCTATATTGGCCCACACCTCATTCTGTACACCATGCTCTCCCTACCACCAGGGGAAACCCAACCATACACCAACGACCAAAAGCACATGCCTGAGAACCCAACGTATGTACAAGGCCATGCCCGAGCTGAATAGAATAGCTCCTGCCACCCCAAAGAGAATGACAGGTAAAGAAAAACCCTCATTAAAGTACAACACGGTGGGTAGGGCCTAGTTCTCCCAGTTGAGGTGAGTAAAGGACTTATATGTGAGGCGGGAGGAAACCTCCAATACCCCACTACTCAAGCCTGCAGGCCTTGATCACGTTGCCATGTCAGCTCCCAGTTCTAGTTGAGTGTAGCCAAGATGCCTGAAATAGGTAGCCTTGGGCCCCCTGACCCCCCCTGATGACTGGGGCCTCACCCCGCTACCCACCAAAAGAAGCCGAGAGTGTCACCTACCACCTAACTGTGCCGCACCAATCAAAAGGCCCCACTGAAGCAGCACCTGCCCCAGCCCTGACGACTGCCCCCAGCCTGGCACCCTACTGGTTCACCATTATTGCCCTTCCTCCTATCTGTGATGGCCATCTCTTCTCCCATCCTGACAACACCTGAAAAGCAGTCACCTATGCCAGAACCACGCTCGCCAGGAAGCTCACCAAAGCCAGAGGGCCCTACCACAGACACTGAGGACCTGCAGGTAACCTATACTGAGCACTTGACACCCAAGGTCAGCTGACTCCCTATATAGCCCGAGACACACCGAGACAACTCCTTATTGGCGACAGCAAAAGGATGAAGGTACTGCACCAAAACGGATACACCCCAGATGCAGCTGAAGGCACTAGAATCCGTGAAAAAGTGGAGAAAGTACTGATCCAACACTAATAAAGGGGCAACTCATCACCATTGCCCTCCTCCCACCATGCCCCTGCAGGCACAGCAAACCAACCCGAGGTAGAGGGGGTAATAATAGGAGAAAGGGGACTTGGAAGGTCACCTACCAAACCTTGTGACCGGTAAGGTAGTGGAGAAAGGAGCTGATGAGGGTTTTTCTTTGTCTGTCATTCTTCTTAAGGTGGTAGGGGCTATTCTATTTGACTCAGGCATAGTCTTATATATACATTGGGGTCTCAGATATGTGCTTTCAGTCATTGATATATGGCTGGGTTCTCTCTGATGGTAGGGAGAGTATAGTGCACAGAATGAGATATGGGCCAACATAGACCCTACTGTACCTAATATGGTTGAGCTGTTAGACAATAGCTAGCCTAGATTAATGAGGGGACAGTGCTTGATGGATAGTGGGGGAGGGTTTTGGCCTATATAGTCTAGGTTTTCTTTCAATAAAAATCTATAGAACATTGAGTCTGTTAAAAAAAAAAAAAAAAAAAAAAAAAAAAAAAAAAAAAAAAAAAAAAAAAAAAAAAAAAAGAGAAAAATTATAAGATCGAAGTAGTTAAGCAGATTTGACTTAAGCTTTTAGTTATTTTGTCTAAAATTAATAAAATATTCTATAATTTCTGAAGTTTTTAATATTTAGTAATATAATAGTTAAATCTAAATATAATAGTTTTTAAGTATAATAGTAATTTATATAGTAATTTTTATATAATATAATGATCTAATGTAATATAATAGTTTCTTTATATAGGATGATCTGATAATTTAGTAGTTTTCTTCTTAAGTAGTAGATGATTACTATATAGTATAATAGTTTCTTTATATATATGATTTTTATATAATAATCTTGGTGATCTAGTATAATAGTAAATTTGATAGTTTTCTTAAAAGGTAGATTAGCAGATAATTTAGATAACTTAGTTTAACAGATAACTCAGTTTGGTATAAGTTCTTTATAAATTGATGAACTTCTGACTTTGTTTGACAAGTATACTAAAATATAACAGATAACTTAAATTCTCTTTTTAGTAAAGTTATATATATATATCAGAGACTGGCTTTATTTGTATAAAGTTATATTAAAAGAAACTGACTTTACTGCAAAGTTATATCAATTAGACTAGCTTTGGAATAAGATAGTAAACTTCTTAAATATAGTAGCTCTTTTTTAGGTAGTGAGTTTCTTAAATAGCAAAGTTCTTTACTTAAACTTAGTGATAAATCTCAGACTTTGTATCAGAAAGAAGACCAGAGTAGAAAGTAAGCTCACAATCTCCTAATAGTATATAATAACTCTTTTTTAACCCATCTCTTATCCTTGGATAATCAGAATATTGTGGGGAAATTACTTAGATACTTAGTATATGAGTATATCAAAAAGTCTTTAATATAAAAAAGTACTTGTTTAAAGTAATTATAGTAGTAATATTCTTTCTTATAAAGGACTTGTTCTTTGCTGTATATAGACTAAATTTACCTTAGAATTCAGATTCAATAAGAAGGTTTTCTTAAGTTTTTGGAATTTATATACTAGTCTCAATTCTGATAAAAGTTAGCTAGACTTCTGGAGTTTAGTCAGAAATACTAAAGTCACTGAGGTGATATTACTAAGACTCAGAAAAAGATATATATATAGAGAGAAGACTTAATTCTTATATTAAGAACTGAACTAAAACTGATTTATTTTAGATTGAAAGCTAGAGATATTTATATAAGTTGGTTCATAATTTCTGACTAAGTATTAGTAACTAATTTAGTAACTATAGATGAGTTTTGTAATTAGAATCTTTATAATCAGAACCTTTGTAATCAGAATTTTTATAATATAGGTTATTAGATAATAATCAATTACTATAGTATTTACTAGATACTGGTTGTTGGAGATAAGCTGAATGTCATTTATTTGCATTATTTATATCTTCATTCATATTATTTATCATATGCTATATTTAATTATGACATCATCATCATAATATCACTAGTTACATAATTACTTGCTACATCTCATCTATTTATTCTATTATATCCTTTTCTTAAAAATCAATATCTATATTGATTCAGAAATTGAGAACTAAAGAAGAAGTTGGGACATTCTCCTACTTGTTATTGCTATTATCTTTCCATCTGATTGTGAGAGGAGTTATTGCTGATTTGGTATCAAATATAGAAAAATTAATAAGATTTATAAATAGTTCTTAGATATCTGCAGGTAGTAGTATAGGAGTCCTCTATCTAATATAATTAGGATCATCCAGATAGAAGACTTACTAGTTATATCTAGAAATATCCATTTGTGTGAGTAGTCCTTCAAAAAGATCAGAGACCTTGGAGTCATTGGTCAGAGTTATCATTCAGAAGGGGGTTCTATTGAAGTTTATAGTCTATAAACTTGAGGGTGATTCAGGAGTAGGCTTCTTTAGCTATCTTGATCTTCAGTACATCAATCTTAGTGAAGAAGAGGCTCTGGAAGTCCTTCAATTGTATATAGTTGAGATTGAAGATTATAGATTATCTAAGATATGTATATATTATATAATTTAGTAGATCTTCTTGGCTAGTCTTTACTTATATCTGTCTAAGTAGATCCAGTTGATAATTTAGTTGATAATTAAGTCTTAGCTACATTAGAGAAGTTGGTGTCTAATTTTATACTTATATCAGATTTCTAGATAGCTGGTAGCAAGGTAGACTCTATCAATAATTTCATAGCAGTTAAGAATATAGTGTTCTAGGTCCTAGCTGGAGAGATTATAAGCCTCTGAGTAAATATTCTTTTCTTAGATAGCAATCTAGATATGTCCAAAAAGATGGTCTATCTAGCTTAGAAGAGGCTGGCTATAGTGAACAGTTTGATAGTAAGCAGTAGATATTATTGGAGTCTTTTTCATTAAGGGGTAAAGAAGAGATGAGAGTTGTGGTATAATTCTGCTCTAGTAGTTATATCTTTTTTCTGATCTGGTGTAACTTCTTTTTGGTTCAATTATATTCCAGCTAACTATTGTATAATCTGTTAATATAAGTAGGATATATGCTAATCATCTGAGAAATGTTAGATATTACTAATTATAAATTTTCTTCTTTTGACTTTAGATGAAATATTGGTTATCCTATTAAGACATTGTCCTCCAGACTACAGACTGGGGGTTCAAATCTCACCAGATAACTTTCTATAGTTACTGATAAGTACTATATCATACTAGTATAGTTACTACATATTATACTAATTTATATGGTCCTTCTGGTTAACTATATATAGGAGGTCCAGAGGAGTTCTTTAATAGAATAATATTTTTTGTCCTGTAAGCTAAGTATAGTATTTCTTTTCTTTCAGTATTCATTATTGTATATCTTGGGTAAGTATAATATTTTCTTTGTAATCACTTTTTATTCTAGATTTAGAATTATAGTTCCTCTCATTGTTGTGAGATAAGTATTTTCTTATAGTTCTGGAGAACTTCTCATATATTTTTAGTATATTTTCTTTTTTCTAGATAGCATTATGAGTAGGTTAACTCTTCTATTTAATGAGGAAAAACTACTTAGATCCTTTTGTATATTTGTAAATCTTATAATTAAGAACTTTCTTAATTCTGAATTCCTTATAATTATTAATCTTAATTGTGAGTAGTGGTGGAACTATTCACTCAGAGAAGGGGTTCTCATAGTAGTTTACATTGACTGATATAGAATACTAGATGAACTCAGATATTGTGAGGAAGCTATAGCTTATAGTTGATATTGCTAATTTTTTCTACAATCTAGAATAGTCTAATTCTTCTGACTTAGAGCTTTCTGATTGATTACTATACTAAGATATTTGAGTAAAGGTGATCTGTTCTGAGCATAATCCTATTACCAATATAATAGGAGACTTCTCTTTACTTCAAGTTGATATACTTAATCTGATAGTCCTATACTTTAATAAGAATATATCTTATTATTTATATGAGATCAGATATGGTCTCAGCTAAGTCATATAGCTGAGACTACTGATTTTGAAACTGTGTTCAGGATTCTTAAGTATTGGCCATAATTTAGGATAAAGAGAGTCTTTTTTATAGAAGTTTGCTAACTATTATTATAGATAAACTCAGCATTGACCAGGTACTTATTTTAATTATTTTACTTATAATAGCAAAAGATACTAAGTATTTGCTTTAGAGTTCTATTAGTGTGCTCAGTCTAGCCATCTATCTGAAAATGGTAAGTTGTAGAAAACTTTAGCTTAGTACTATGGAGTATGAAGAATACCTTCCAGAAGTTACTTATAAATATCTCTGTCAGGTACAATAGTACTAAGCATGCTATATAGTCTAAATACTTAATTGAGAAAGATTTTTGCAATATTAGAGACTGTAGCAGTAGTCTTGGTGGGTATAAAATAGGATTATTTATATAGACAGTCTATAAATACTACAATGGTATCTCATTCTGCCTTAGTCTTAGGTAGCTGGACAATGAAGTCTATTGCAATCTAGTCTTAGTTATAGTTAGAGATAGATAGAGGTTACAGAAGACCTACTGGTAGCTTATTATTACTTTTGAATCTTTGGTATATTTTATATAAGATTATGAAGGTCTATATATCCTTAGTTATCTTTGGTCAGTAGAATTCTCTTTAGAGGAGATTATAGATTTTCTTGAAATCAAAGTATTCTATAGTAAGAGTATTATAGAGTTTCTAAATTATTTTGAGTTGCAGAGTATCATTCTTAGATACTATCACTCTATTATGATCTCTATAGATGAGTTCATCATAATAGGTAAATCTTTTGGTCTTCTTTTTATGAGTTCTGGAATGTCAGCCTCAGAGTCTTTATAGAGCTAAAGAAATTTTAGTAGAGAGCTGTCTTTCTGATAGCTATTCTTAATATATTAAGTGAGATTACTAATTACTTTAACTATATAGACAAGTTCATTATCTATATATCTAAAGAAAGCATCTACCATATGGTTGATTTTATTTAGGATATACTTAATTTTTATATCAAAAAGAGTAATAATTTCTATCTAATATACTTGTCTATAGATTAGTATAGGCTGAGTATAGATATACTATAGAGTATAATAATTAGTATAGACTATAAATAATTTCTTAAAAGAAAATAATATCATTCCTGGAGTACAGTAATAATGACCAGGAGTTCTTTCTTATGGATAATATACTAAATTTCTACTGACTTGAGTTTCTGAGAGATATAGATTACTGGGCAGTCTTCTTGACTGAGTACTACTCTAATAATAATATTAGATATATCTGTGATCAGTGAGAATACTTTGGTAGGAGTTAGTACAATTAGTATAGAGACTTTAGTAAGAAATATTTTGAGATAATCTATAGCCTTAGTATATTTAGAAGTTTATTCAGTCTTAATATTTATTTCTTTATGAGCCAGACTAATCAGTGAGACTGATTTGTAAAGTATTTCTAAATTAATCTTCAGTAGTATCTTATAATATCTAGAAAGTACTGGAGTAGCTTAAGAGTTATAGAGATGGAGATATCTTGGAGAGCTAATATCTTTCAGAGGTCTATATTGATTTCTTTAGCTGAGATGATATATCTCAGATATTCAATCTAATTTTGATAGAACTTACATTTGCTCAACTTGACATAGATCTAATGTTCTTACAATATGCTTGAGATAAATGTAGTATAGTTCCACTATTTTACTATAGATCAGTATATGTATTATTAATATATACTAGAATATAAATATTGAGCAGTAGTCTAAAGATATCATTTATTAGATTTTGGAAGATTGTTAGAGTTATGAACATAGTTCAAACTTTAGCAAAGTGGCTGAAGCTATAGATAAACCACTATTATATAATTTTTCAGATCTTTCATATAATCTTAGCTTAGTGTCAGTTCCCTGCCATGCTATTTCTTATATAATCTTAGCTTAGTCTTAGTTCCCATTGTACTGTTTCTTATGCAATATTATCCTAGTCTCAGTTCCCTAACAAGATGCCAGTAGCAAATAGCTTAGTAACATTTCAGTATATAATTCCCCTACACAACTGAGTATGTATCACATCTTAATAATCAAATATGTAGACTATGCCTATATACTTAGTTACTTTCTACAATCAGTTTACACAAAAAGCCAACAAACTATGCCCCCAATTTGTACCTGGTCCTAGGGTCCTTTCTCACTAGTACCAGCTCAACTTATGCAAGATCCCCTACAAGCTTATATCCTGATTCCCAATTTACCAGATCTATGCACTCTATATAAGGAATACTTAGTCACTCTATACCATGACTATGACTTACCAGTTGATGGTCAAAAAGTAGTATTGGTGGTGTGTCTGGACACATATCATCCTAATCCAGACTCAGAACCTCTATGGCTGCTAGAGTAAACTGAAGATATCCTTATCAAATGTTTACTATCTGCACTTCTGGCACAGTGCCTGAGATAATCAGTGCTGAGCTCAGCTATGGTACCACCAGCTCTACCAGCCTTTTCCATAAGTTTACTACAAATAGTACTCCCATTAGTTATAGCTCCCCCATCAGTTGTAGCCCCTCTTATACTACCACCCACTCCAATAGAATCTCTAGTCAACAGTGAGTTAATACCCTCCTTCATTTCTGATATTATGTTAAGGTGGAATTGGGTCCCCTCTGACCTGTTAGCTTCACTGGAGGCAGGAGAATATCAAATCCTAGCTGAATGGACAGGGAATATCCTTACATCATGTACAAGCCATAAGAAATTGAATACACACCCACCAGACTATAACCTTGACCTACCTCTTTGGCTTGAGACCATTTTTAATATTTGAGATGCACTTCTCTCTCTGGGCATAACTTAGTCTACTGTCCATGTAGTATATATACTCTAACTACTAGCCCATATCATCTTCATTATTAAGGCTATCAATGATTGATATGATTGGGTAGTACTCCAATACTTCAATAGACAAGTCCAAATGCTGAAAGCTTCATTTCTGGAGCTGGATATTGGCAACCTGGAGGTAGTTCACTATATATTTGAAATGATCATTGGTCAACCAGTGATCACTCCTACTACTTATAACCACTGGACAGCTCTTCCTCACTCAGTATTACAGCAGACAGGAGGTTCATCAATAGTCTCAGGCAGTATAAAGGCAGGCCCTGGCCACAATATGCCATACTTTTAATGTGGGGTACAGGGATATAGTGTCAGCTTCTGCACCCAAACCCTACTCCAATGGCCTATATTCATCCAGAAGTCAGATGACCCATTGTATCCCAATAGTATCACCAGCTCAGTCTGCTGGAATTTTAATGGCCCTGGCTGCCCCCACTCCAACTGTGGTTGAGTTCATGTCTGCCTCTTCTGCTATGGACTCTATACAGCCTCAGCATAAATTACTCACTATGGCTAATCTCACCATACCACTAACCTCTACTTGTCCAACTACTTCTTATTAGTTAAAAGAGTGGATATGGGTCTTGCAATTACATCCTGACCAACCACTAGTCCAGTTCTACCTAATAGGCCTTCACAATGATTACTTATATAGCAACTACCTCTCACTCTGAGCTTTACATTGATCTGCTATCTAATAATCTTATATTGGCATATCATCACCAAGAAGTCCTCTCTACCAATACTTATAGTGAATTAGCTGCTGGCCATTATTTAGGCCCCTTCCTATCACTATTGGCACTCCCTACTGAGTTTTGCCCCTCTCACAATACTTCCTTGGTGCTATCTTCAAGAAATACACAACCAAATTCAGGATGATACAGCATCTCTTCTTTCTCAAAGGAATATCTGTCAATGATGGTATTGACCCAGATGAGTTCTCTATTCAGTACCACTCAATCCAAGCTGTCATCCTCCTACTCATTATCATTGGTCTTATAGTACTATTCTGGAAAGCAGATGTTGAGGAGGCATTTTATATGATTTCTGTCTACCAGTCAGACAGGGCTATATAAGGCATCTGCTGGTTTGGTCTCTTTTTTCTTGACATATTTCTCTTATTTGGTCTGTACTCTGCCCCCTTCATATTTACCTCTCTCATGGACCACTTTACATAGATCTGTACTCACCTATATGACCTTCCCAATCTGGGTCACTTCATTGATGACTTTATTTACATTGCACTCTCTGCAAGCATACTATTCTCTTATACACAATTTTATACCATTACTGCACAATTTGGCCTCCCCCTCAAGGTGTCCAAAGATATCTCTCCAACTCCCTCAATTGAGTATATGGGCTTTTGTCTTGATGTACCATCTATGATGATCAGCCTCCCTAAGGAAAAGTGGGTATGTATCTTAACTCTCATTATAGACTAGCTTACTTCTGACAATACTGCTCATCCTCACTGTCTTTGGCCATGGTCACATCACAATGCTCAGTCACTCACAGGTCACTTGATGTATATGGTCCAGATCCTTTCTTATGGAAAAGTATTTTGTGACTGTATTATTCATTTTGCTACTTTCTGGAAGCTGCCCTACATTGGGTGATGTTATTTACCTCCATAATTAGCTACTGATTTATAGTGATGGTGTGACATTCTTCACTCATGATTGGGCCACTATCTGCTCTATCATTCTGATTGAATTGACTGCAGTTTCTTTAATGATACATCTGGGACCTTCAGTGCCAGTGGCCTACTGGGGCATCACTGGTGGAGTGTATGGTGGGCTCCCTCCTTTGTTGGTCAGGAATATGACATATTCTGAAAGGAGATATTTGCTATCTGGGTTTTATTGGTACTTTGGGGCCCATTCTTTCATTCATAATATATTATTCTTTGGTATAATAGCCAACTCTATATCAAAGTATTTATCAGTGGTTGTACTTGCCACCACCCTCTTGTCAATGATTTGCTATTTTGTATCATTCTTCTTCATCTCAAAATGAGATTCAATATTCAGGCTCAGTACATCCCCTCTGTATCAAACCCTGCTGACCCTTTATCTTGCAGTACTCTCTCTCTCTACTCCTAGGAACTTCTACCTACCTCAATCACATCCCTCTTTGGCTTTGCCATTGATTTGACACATATCTCTACCAGTAGTCTCACACCCAGACCAGTAACCTGCACCCTGGCATCAACTCCCTCCACTGCTTCCTCAACTCTTACAATATTCTCAAAGTAACTGCTATCCTCTTGCAAGATGATCTGTTAAGCCATTGGATGCTATGGCTTGCTAGTGAGGGAAATACTTACACCACTATCAAGAACTACTTCTATAATCTAGTTAATTATCAAGTAACTCACTGACAGGGCCCCGAACTGCAGTGATTGGTGCTACCACTTTTTGATATTATTCTTAAGTCTATCCAGACTTCCCTCCCACTACTCTCTCATTTGTGAGACTGCTGCCCCATTACCTGTTAACATCTGTGGGTCATTTGCAGTACATTATAACTAGATATAACATTTGGTGCCACTATTTGGACAGCTGCTTGCTCTGCCTTCTATGATCTCATGTGAGTTAGTGAACCCACTATATAGGATAGTACAGCCTTCAATCCCATCTGGCAGACATGTTATTCCAACTTTCTCAGGTGATGAGACTGTGCTGCATGTCCCTTCTGGTCTTTATATCTTCTATAAACAAAGACTGATAAGGCAGGTGATGTTTCACTTGGGTTTTCTAGTACATTCAATTGCCTATATACTGTTATTGGCAACATGATTCAGATACTCCCAGCCCAGCCAGAAGACCCAACCTTCTGCCTTGGTCTATCTCAACTGCTCACTCGAATGACCTTCATTGATATCATCCAGTCTCCCTTAATTGGTACCTCACTGTTCTGTGGTATATACTATATTATTCAACTGGCAGGTGTAATAATTCTCACTTCTACCCCTCTCTTATTCTTTGGATAATTATGGAAGTAAGACTATTACTTAGGGACTTAGTATACAATGTATACCAAGAAGCCTTTAGTTTGAGGAAGCACTTGCTTAAAAGTAGTTGTAGCAGTAGTGCCTTATCTTTTAAAAGTCTTTCTCTTTTTGCTCTATCTTTCAAGAGTCTTGTTCTTTGCTGTGCACAGACTGAATTCACCTTGGAATTCAGATTCAATGAGTTTACTTAAGGCTTTGGGGATTTATATACTAGTCTCAGTTCTGGCAGAAGTTAGCTAGGCTTCTGGAGTTTAGTCAGAAATACTAGAGTTACTTAGGTATCATTACTAAGACTTAGGGGAATGTATGTATAGAGGGGGGACTTGATTCTTATATCAAGAACTGAATTGAAACTACTTTATTTCAAATAGAAACTGGGGGGTATTTATACAAGTTGGTCTATAATTTCTGACTAAGTATGAGTAACTTATTTGGTAACTATAATGAGGTTTGTAATCATGACCTTTGTTAGGCAGTTTTTGGCAAAAACAACTTTATGATCAGGACCTCAATTACTAGACAATGATCATCTGCTGCAGTAACAGTTGCTGTGGTACTGATTGTTGATGATAAGCTAGATATCATTTTTCACATCATTTTCTACATCATTTGTTTGTTCATCATTCATTATTCATATGTTGCACTTGATTATATGATGACATCATTGCTTGCCAGGTCACATAATCACTCATCTCATCATATCTCATCTGTTCACTTGCTCATTCATTCTATTACATCCTTCTTCCCTTAGAAATCAATGTCCTTGTTGATTCAGAAATTGAGAACCAGGGGAGAGAAAGGTGGAGAATCTTCCTCAGTGTTATTGCCATCCTCTTCAGTGGCAGAGAGGGTGGTTGCTGATAGCTTGCTGTCTAGAATAGAGAAGTCAATGAGGTCTGCAAATGGTTCTTATATTGGGATGGGTGCTGGTGTAGGTATTCTCTATCTGATATAGTTGGGACCATCTAAGTAGGGTTCTTGATCCTCATGCCTAGAGATATCCATTCAGATAGGTGGTCCTTTGAAAAGGTCAGAGAGGCCTTGGAGCCATTGGTCTGAGTTATCATTCAGGAGAGGGCTCCAGTGAGGCTTGATGTCAGTAGACTTGAGGCCAATCCAGGAGTTGGCTTCTTGGGCAACTCTGATCTCTAGGGCATCAACCTTGGAGAAAAAGAGGTTCTGGAAGTCCTTCAGTTATATGTAGTTGAGATTGGGGATCACAAAGGGTGCATGGTACATAATTTGATGAACCTTCTTAACAAGTCTTTGCTTGTATCTATCCAGGTGGGTCCAGTCTGAGACCTGGTCAGTAGGTAGGCCATTTGTATGTTGAAGAAGCTGGTGGCTAATTTCATATTCATGCCAGATCTCTAGGCAGCTGGTAGCAAGGTAGGCCCTTTCAATGAGTTCAGGGTGGTTAAGGACATAATGTCCTAGATCCTGGCTGGAGAGATTAAGAGCCTCAGAGTGGCAGTTCCTTTCTTAGATAGCAACCTGGATGTGTACAAAAAGGTGGTCAATCTGGCTTGGGAGGGGCTAGCTATGGCAGGCAGTTTGGTGGCAGATAGTGGGCATTCTTGTCTTATCTTTTCTTTGTGAGAAGAGGGGGATAAGAGTTGCAGAGCATTCTTGCCTTAGGTATTTATACTTATTCACCTATCTGGTGTAACCTTCTTTTGATCATACTTTCTAGCAGAATGTGTAACCTGTTGCTATAAGTGGAGTATGTGCTGATTATATGAGAAAAATCCTGATTTCAAAGATATCATCACTTGTAGTTGTGGTTACACAGAGTTAACAGGTCTTGGTCCTCTTTTTTTTTATCTGGTTGGTACATTTGCAAGGACTCGCCATTCTTGTCTAGGGCAAGAGCTCTTATTGTTATGGCTGGGGGTTCAAACCTCTCAGAAATAGACTTTCTTATAATCTGAGGCAATTCTTAGTAATAATATCTATCACTTAGATGGGCTTACATTGGTTTCGACATCATCAGCTTTCCTAAGTTCCATATGAAGCATCTGTCATCATCTAGTAGAGATAACACAAATGGCATGAAATAGAGTTGTTCAAATGTATTTTGCTATACTATACAAGATTGTTCTTTGCCTGAGTGTCTTCTTGTTAGTTATCTATAATATTCTCTTTTTCTGCAATGTTTGGTATTATATATTTCAGATAAAATATGTAGTATCTTATTTACTAGGTGCTATGATTCTTTAGAGCTGCAGTTCTTTCCTTTGCTGGGGAGTGAGTGTTTCCATGTAGTCCTGGAGGGCTTTGTGTGCATTCTCTAGAGTTTTTTCTTTTTCCCAGGTAGTGTCATGGGTGGGGTAACCCTTCCACTTGATAAGAAAAAACTGCTTACCTGTTTTGGGATATTTGCAGACCTTGTGGTCAAGTACTTTCTCAATTTCAAATTCCTCATGATTATTGATTCTAATTGGGGGTGATGGTGGAACTATATGCTCAGAGAATAGGTTTTTATGGTAGTCCACCAATTGGCTAATATGGAATACTGGTTGTACTTGGATATTGTTGGGAAGTTGCAACTTGTAGTTAACTTTGCTGACTTTTTCCACAATCTTATATAGTCCAATTCTTCTAGAATAGAGTTTTTTAGCTGGTTGTTATACTAGGGTATCTAGGTAGAGGTGGTCTGTTCTTAGCATGACTATGTCACTAATGTTATAGGAGACTTCTCTTTGCTTCAAGTTTACATACTTGGTCTGATAGTCTTGTACTTCTATGAGAGCATCTCTTGTCATTTGGGTAAGATCAGAAATGGTCACAGCCAGATCTTGGGCTGCTGGGACTGCTGGTTTCGCAGTAGTACTCAGAGTCCTTGGGTATTGACCATGGTTCAGAAAGAATGGAGTCTTCTTCATAGAGGTTTGCTGACTGTTATTGTAAGCAAACAAAGCATGGACTAGGTACTTGTCCCAATCATTCTGCTTGTAACAGCAGAAGATTCTAAGCATCTGTTTGAGAGTTCTGTTAGTTTACTCAGTTTGATCATCAGTCTGGGGGTAGTAGGTAGTAGAGAACTTCAGCTTAGTTCCATGAAGAGAGAAGAATGTCTTCTAGAAGTTACTTGTAAACTTGGCATCTCAGTCAGATACAATAGTACTAGGTATGCTATGTAGCCTGAATACTTAGTTGAGGAAAATCTCAGCAATCTCTGGTGCAGTAGCAGTGGTCTTAGTGGGTGCAAAATGGGCTTATTTACTTAGGTGGTTCACAAATACCACAATGGTATCCCATCCTGCCTTAGTCTTAGGGAGCTGAACAATAAAGTCCATTGCAATCTGATCCTAGTTGTGATTTGGGATAGGCAAGGGCTGCAGAAGTCCTGCTGGTAGCTTGTTACTACTTTTGAACCTTTGGCATATCTTATATGAGGCTACAAAGTCTTTGATGTCCTTGGTCATCTTTGGCCAGTAGAACTCTCTTGAGAGGAGATTGTAGGTTTTTTTTGAAACCAAAGTATCCTGCTGTAGGAGTATTATGGAGTTTCTACATGATCTTGAGTTGCAGAGTATTATTGTTGGATATAACCACTCTGTCATAGTCTCTGTAGATAAGTCCATTATGGTAAGTAAATCTCTTGGACATTTGCCTCATGAGTTCTGGGACCTCAGCTTCTGGGTCTTGGCAGAATTGAAGGAAATTCATCAGGAAGCTGTCTTGCTGATAGCTATCCTTGATTATTTGAATAAGGTCTCCAATTACTTTGACCATAAAGATAAGTTCAACTTCTATATATCTGGAGAAATCATCAGCCACATGGTTGGTTTTGCCTGAGATATACTTGATTTCCATATCAAAGTTAGCAATGATTTCCATCTAGCAGACTTGTCTGTGGGTCAGCATGGGCTGTATATAGATATACTACAGAGCATAGTGATCAGTGTAGACTACAAATAGTTATTCTAGGAGGAAATGGCACCATTTTTGGAGTGCAGTAATAATGGCCAGAAGTTCCTTCTCATGGGTAGTATACTGGGTCTCAGCTGGCTTAAGCTTTTGGGAAAGATAGGCCATTGGGCAGTCTTCTTGGCTAAGCACTGCCCCAATGGCAATGTCAGAGGCATCTGTGGTTAGAGTGAATAGCCTGGTAGAGTCAGGTGCAATTAGCACTAGGGCCTCAGTAAGGAGTCTCTTGAGATGGTCTATAGCCTGGGTGTATTTGGGGGTCTATTCAGTCTTGATGTTTACTCCTTTGTGGGTCAGGCTGGTCAGTAGGGCTGTAATGGCAAAGTATCCTTGGATAAACCTTCGGTAGTAACCAGTAATATCCAGAAAGCACTGTAGTAGCTTGAGGATAGTAGGGATAGGAATATCCTTAAGGGCTGATACCTTTTGGGGGTCCACATTGATATCTTCAGCAGAGATTATATGTCCTAGGTACTCAATCTGGTCTTGATAGAACTTGTACTTGCTTATCTTGGCATAAAGCTGGTGTTCTTACAGAAGGGTCAGTATCTGTCTGAGGTGGGTGTAGTATAACTCTACTGTTTTGCTGTAGATTAGTATATCATCAATATATACAAGGATGCAGATGTTGAGGAGTAGTCCAAAGATGTTATTCATTAGATACTGAAATGTTACTAGTACATTGGTCAAACCAAAAGACATGACTTGGAACTGGTAGTGTCCAAACCATGTTTGGAAAGCTGTCTTTTCAATGTCCTTCTCATCAATGAGAATCTGGTGATAGCCATTTTGCAAGTTTAGTAGGGAAAAGGTCTTGGCCTTGAAGATTTGGTATAGCAACTCGTCAATCCTAGGCAAGTATACCAGTTCTTGATGGTAATCTTGTTGAGGGCTCTGTAGTCAATACACATTCACAGAGAGCCATCCTTCTTCTTGACAACTAGAATAGGAGCTCCAAATGGAGAGTGGCTGTAAGCGCACAACCTCCAAGCCACCGAAATCACACGCGATCTCTGAACAAATCTGGAAATCACCTGCAAGATCACGAAGCTGAGTCAAACAGAAGTCACAGCACACAAAGCTGAGTCAATACTAAGTCACAGAACACAAGATCCACACAAATGGAATCTTACCAATCCAGAACAAATGCATATATACCCAGCCCCAAGACGCGTCGAAACAGAGAACCAAAACAAATAACAACCACAACTTCCAAATACACAAACATGACCACCGAGATCTATAACCGCATCCGTGCTGACATTTGGAATGCCATTGTCAACCGAGCCACACCCCCTCTGCCCCTCATGAATATCTACAGCCAAGCACCTCTCTACTTTGTGGAAGCCCAATGGAACGCCCTGAACATGCTTAACGAGGCCCACCGGATTGGACAAATCTCAAGCTACTACCAGATCGGCCGCCTCCTGGAAGACATGGTTGAACACCACCATGATACAGACATTACCCAGATGTCTCGACACCAGAAGCTCATTGCCCGCAAACACCGAGAACTCTTCTATGAGTACAGCACCTTTATTCCCCGCCTCCGAGCTACTACCAGTGAAATGGTTGCTACCCTGTCCTACGGCCAAAT